>JAFMOD010000119.1:57557-87557 GCA_019802435.1 Corydoras maculifer
ACCCAGGACAGGGCGCCAACCTATCACTGGGCACACACTCACTCACACATACACACTCTATATGGGGCAATTTTGAGTATTCAATTGACCTTGATCCATGTTTTTGGACTGTGGGAGGAAACCGGAGAACCCGGAGGAAACCCACGCAGACACGGGGAGAACATGGGAATCCCTAGTGCTGAGACGAGAACATGCAAAACCACTAAGCCACCGTGCCACCTCATAAATTTATTATTATTATTATTATTATTATTATTATTATTATTATTGTTATTATTATTATTATTATTATTATTATTCAAGTATCTTATTATAATCATGCACTGTTTGCTATCAGCGCCTTACTCAGCGGGTGTTGACTTTTATTTTGAAATGGACTACTCGACGCGAGGTAAACAGCCTGCAGCCTGCAGCTTGGAACTTTAAAAATAATTTATAAAATTTAAAATACTTTTTTGTTGTTGCACGAAGAGCAAGACAAACGTCACACCGGCATCTGGAGAAGGTAAGAGGTGATATCCACCGTAAAGAGCTTATTTTATTTATTTTTATTTTTTTAAACAATATTATGATTTTAATTGGCGTCGGATTCGATCATCTGGGCTTAAAATTACACGACTAAGTAAAAAAAAAAAAAAAAAGGTTTTTCTCCTGCTGCAGGTTTTATTGTCGTTTTAATATCGACATAAACAAACAAATCATGAACCCGTTTGAAAGTGTTGGAACTTTTATTATTTAATTTTATTTATTCATTAATTCATTATCTACCGCTTTATCCTCTGTTAGGGTCGTGGGGGGGGGGGAATTCAAATTTGAGAAATTTGAATTCTCAAAATTGCCCCATATAGAGAGTGTATGTCTGTGTGAGTGAGTGTGTGCCCAGCGATGGATTGGCGTCCTGTCCTGGGTCTATCTGCCCAGCACCCGAGACGTTCTCCCCTGGATGGGCATGGGGTACCCCCCCCCCGCGTCCCTAATAGAGGATAAAGCGGAAGATAATGAATGAATGAATGAATGAATATCTAAAGATGAATAGAAATAAAAGCAGACAGGAATTTTATTCTACTATAAATAAACTTTATATAACTTGAAATACTTTATAAAAATATTTCTTGCCAAAATGATAAAAGTTACGACTTGTGAACATGCTGCAAAAAACAAAAAAAAAGTAAAAAATACAGTGCTGCTGGAGTTTTATTTCTCCACCTCAGTGACACTGCTGGGGTAGGACTAATGCCCCACCCAATAACCCCTGCTCTGTGGTGGTACTATTGGGGTTCTGACCATCAGAACAGAGAACACAGTATGTACTGTAGAACTCAAACAGATGTTCAGCTTATCCATTCATTATCTTCCTCTTTATCCTCTATTAGGGTCGCAGGGTGGGGAAGGGCAGATAGACCCAGAACAGGACTCACACACACACACACTCTATATGGGGCAATTTGGAGAATTCAATTGACTTTAATCCATGTTTTTGGACTGTGGGAGGAAACCGGAGAACCCGGAGGAGACCCATGCGGACACGGTGGAGAACATGGAAACTCCACCCAGNATTTGGAGAATTCAATTGACTTTAATCCATGTTTTTGGACTGTGGGAGGAAACCGGAGAACCCGGAGGAGACCCATGCGGACACGGTGGAGAACATGGAAACTCCACCCAGACCGGGAACGCTGAGAGGAGAACATGCCACTCTATATGGGGCAATTTGGAGAATTCAATTGACCTTAATCCATGTTAATCAACCGGGAATCTTTAGTGCTGAGAGGAGAACATGCCAAAGCACTAAGCCGCCGTGCCGCCCTCTTAATCATTATAATTAGTGTAATTAGTTTAATGGGTTTAAATTCCACCAAACGGTTCCTGAACCTTCGCGGTTCTGACGGAGGACAAAACCTGGAGGGTTGGACGGAAAGCGCAGCTGGAACGTTCTTTCGGTTCCCCCACTGGATCCACTCGATTGCCGTGGAGGGTCCTTCAGCTGTTATCGGATTCCGGCGTGTCCCCCGTCCCCCCCGTCCCCCCGTCCCCCCGTCTCCCCGCCGGTGAGAGCTCAGGTCAGGAGGATGAAGAGGATCATCCAGGAGGACGATCCTCGGAGACGGACTCGGCTTTAGACGCTGTTGTCCCCGAGAACGTGCGAGCGCTGTTCCCATGGCAGCTGTAATGAGTCGCAGCAGAAGCTTAAGCTCCCTGTTGGGGGCGCACAGGCAGGTGACGAGGGCAGGGGGGCCGGGCGCCGGTCGGCCCCCGTCGGCCCCCGCCGGCCCCCGCGTCGCACACCTCTGAGGAACGGCTGCATCCTCACAGCCGGCGGAATTACACCACACAACCGGAGTGCGGCACCTGAGGAACACGCTTCATTAAGACTCGCAGCGCTGCGGGAGGAGCGGGCACGAATTGGAACATCGATTCGGGGTTTGGGGAACAGAAAGGGCGCCGGGGAGGTTCGGAGTGGAACGTTTAAGTAACGCTCCCCAAACTGTTTAGATTTTATAAACCTTCAGATTAAAAACAAAACGAGGTCCTCTCTGTTTCACCCCCCCCCCCGCTCGCTCTCTCTTCTTGCTTTCTCTCTTACTCTCTCGCTCTTTCTTTTTCTCGCTCTCACTTATACACTCTCTCTCTCGCACGCTCTTTTTTTCTCACTCTCTCTCGCTCTTTCTTTTTCTCTCTCTTTTACACTCTCTCTCTCTCGCACGCTCTTTCTTTTTCTCTCTCTTTTACTCTCTCTCTCTCTCGCACGCTCTTTCTTTTTCTCTCTCTCTCTCTCACTCTTTCTTTTTCTTGCTCTCTCTTTTTCTCTCTCTCGCTATTTCTTTTTCTTGCTCTCTCTTTTGCTCTCTTTCCTACTTTTTCTTGTATTCTCTTACTCTCTCACTCTTTCTTTTTCTCTCTCTCTCTCGCTCTCGCTTTTTCTCACTCTCTCTTTTTCTCACTCTCTCTTTTTTTCACTCTCGCTCTTTCTTTTTTCTCGCGCACTCTTTTGCTCTCTTTCCTACTTTTTCTTGTATTCTCTTACTCTCTCACTCTTTCTTTTTCTCTCGCGCTCTTTCTTTTTCTAGCTCTCTCTTTTACTCTCTTTCTCACTCTGTTTTTCTCTCTCTCACACTTTTCCCTTTGCGTCTCTGTCCTCTTTACTATATCGGACTTTCTTTCGTACTCTCTCACTCGTTGTTTTCTCTTTCGCACATGTTCTTCACTCTCTAACTCTCTGTTAAATTCTCTCGCTCTCGTTTTTCTCCTCCCTTCTCTCTCTCTCTCTCTCTCTCTCTCTCTCTCTCACACCGTCTGACGTCGGTCCTTTTGTTCTTCCCAGCGTGAGGACACTTGAATAAATGTGTGGAGGGTCAGTGTTCTCCGTGTTCCGTGCTCCACTTCTTTAGGTTCTTATATAAAAGCCCTTCAGATCACCTTACATAACACATCATTATTTATATATGCAAATGCTCCGCTCGTGAACTCCTGAAGAGATAAGAGAAGAGAGGTGAGGAGGAGTTACACTCTTTAAAAAAAAAAAAAAAACACTTTTATACCTTTACACACACACACACATTGTGTAATACTTATTATTTGAATATATATATATATATAAATATATATATATATATATATATATATATATATATATATATATATATATATATATATATATATTGTATTTCTAACGTGCTGTAAACACTGTGTCTGCACCTGAATCTCATGGTTTGACTTTAATCCAGCGTTTTTTAATAACACACTTCCTCCAGAGACCCACAAAATCTCAGCGAGTGTTGGTTTTGATAATGAAATGCACAACAATAACGAATTACAACTAATGAAGTAACGAACTTTCAAAGTGATCGCTGTTTAAATGTTTAAATCCATTAACAAACATCACCGTTCCTCTCTTTTGTCGGCTTATTGTTTGTGTTCTACAGTACATACTGTGTTCGCTGTTCTGATGATCAGAACCCCAATAGTACCACCACAGAGCAGGGGTTATTGGGTGGGTGCATCAGTCCTATCCCAGCAGTGTCACTGAGGTGGAGAATTGAAACTCCAGCAGCACTGCTGCACTAAACCCCCCCTCACCACATCAGGGTCACTGCAGAACCGACAATCAACAATCCACCACCCAAATGATACCTGTTCTGTGATGTTCCTGACCAACAGGAGAACCAACAGAACACAGATGGACTACAGTCTGTAATTTAAAACTACAAAGTCCATCTATATGGTAAGTGAAGGAAACAAGGGATGGAGCCAAAAAGGGGGCGTGACCAAATTTTAGACTGGATGATGTCACTATTTTTGCCATCTTTCTTCTTTTATTAGTGTAACAGTTAATATCAGCTGACATGGCAGAGCGGCGTATGATGCTGCTGAGATTATCAGTTTAATTACAGTTCGTGCGCTTGGATTTTAAAATATATATATATTTTTTTACCAATTCTAAAATGTATATTGTGTGTGTGCGTGTAGTCGCGAGTTCGTGACCCCTCTACGTGTCATTCCAGATTGGAACGTAATCTCGCAGCCTGCATCAGTGAATAATTACTTGACAATTCTAATCTAATCTCTTAATCCAATAAAAAGATCAAACCATGACCCAGGCATGTATAAATTACTGACCTTAATAAGAAAATGTTCTTTTAACCTGAGAATCACTTAACGGGGTCTTCGTGTATAACAAGATAAATGTTATAAATCATAATACATTATAAAACATCTTTTGGTCTCATTTTTGGTTTATTTGAATATCTTCCTTTATTTTGTCATATACTCAGTTTTACTCAAACAGAACAGGCTTTCAAATCTTCTTTACATATTTTATTAATTTGAATTAATATCATTGTATAAATTATTATAATTTTGCTTAATAGCCTGATTATGGCTAAATTATTTTTATTCTTTGTTTTGTCTTAATCACATGTCTAAATATTTGATCTTGTCTATAAATTGCAACATTTAAATATAAAGTGTCTATATATATATATATATATATATATATATATATATATATATATATATATATATATATATATATATATATATATGTAATTATATATAATATTAAAAACTCAATCAAAATACTTTATTTACAGTATGTACAGTGTTTAAACATATATAAATGTGTTTATTTTGTGTACTTATATTTATTTAGATTTTCACCTATATTTCTATATGAAGCATATTAAAATAAGTAAGTGCACACAGACGTCAATAAATCTATATCTATATATAGAGAGATATTATATATTTCTGTCTATATATATATATATATATATATATATATATATATATATGTGTCTGTGTAAATATATACTAATAAAACTGTGTGTGTGTGTGTATATATATATAAACACACATACTATTTTCTATATTTACACATTTTAAACAGAGAAATCTTTAAAGTCTTCTAATGTCGAGCTTTCTGCACGTTTGCCTGATGTTAAAAACTTTAATGCAGAGTATTATAAAGTGTGAAATTTTATTGATGCAGATTTACTGTTAAACATCACATTTGCATCACATTATTGTTGGGTGTCGAGGGCAAATTATTTCGTGTATAAGGTACAGTGGGAGCCAGTCTAAAAATTGCTTTATAGAGGATTGTTTAATGTTAATTCTTATGTGAAAAATATGAAAACCAACCAAACGACTTCACAAAAGTGTAATAATTTTTTTATATGTATATATGTGTGTGTATTTTTATATATATATAAAAATTTTAACGCATCATTAACAGAGTGTGATGCCATATTAAAATGTTTTTGTTGACTCCTCTGTGTTTTGAGCCCTCATTAGAACCGCAGGTCCACAGATCGTGGTAACAGTGCAGTGATGTCTTGTAATGTTGCTGAAAGTTCCATGTTCGTCGTTTCTAAAGTGCAGCATGATTCTGTGAGGGTCGGCGGCGCACCTTCATGTCGTGGTAGTGCTTCCCACCTCCCCGTCGTCCTCATGTTTTATATTGTTTATGAATCAAACGTATGATTTCTATTCGGTAACAGTGGCATCGTGCTGAGACCTTTCATCTGCGTCCCTTGCTGCCATCTGCAATTGCCGTTGCTCAGAAGTCCCATCGCACACTCCATCAGTCTGAGGTTTTACGACATCGGATTGATGGGTTTTACACAACAATAAATCCAGTAGCGCTTCCTTCCTTCTGTGTTCCCCAATTCACGCCAACTTTTTTCATATCTGCGCTGGTCAATAGGAGATATGAAAGACACCGATGCCGCCGGGGGACGGAGCCAGGCAGGGGATTGGGGGATTTATGGTTTTTGTCCGTGCACTCATTGTTTAAGTGAGTGTACTTGACCTTCTGTCCGTTTTGGAAGATCTGGAACATGTTATTGACTCCCATTTTCCCTTTCCAGCTCCGGCCCAATCCCGCTCTCACAATTACCCGCTCTCCCACGGCTTCCCATCAGATTCAGCTAAAGGTCAACATCTTTTCTGCCCCCGCAGCCGAAGCCGAGCCGCTTCCTCACATTTCAATAGAGGAAATACTTGTGACTTTCAAAGTGGCTCGGACACGCCGACATGTCCAGATCGGGCGCTCCTGTCCTGTCCTTTCAACGAGCAGAAATCTCAGCTATTCATGCAAAAACATGGACCCCTTTTTTTTTTTTTTTTAACCCGTGGCAGATTTCTGCCTCCGACTCAGTCGGGTGGTGATGATGATGATGATGATGATGATGGTAGTACAGACCTTCAGTTCAGAGGCAGAGGGTGAGGCTGAGGACTGGGACTGTAAGGGGGTTTTAATAAATAGCTTAAGAGTGCCATCCTGTGGGCAGCAGAGTAAGTACAGGGCCATGAATTCCACTTTGGTTCTTCTTTTAGAGGTCAGACTTCTTTTTTTCTAATGTTCTTACACACGTCTGTCTGTGCGGATGTGTTTAGTTTATTAAGGTGGAATTATTATCATATAATACATGTTGTTCTTTATAGTTGAGATTTATTATAATGGCTTCTTTAAAATTAGACAGCTCTGCTTTAACGATGTTTGTTTGTAGTATATGTGCATAATGTATATATTATATTATGTGTGTGTGTGTGTGTGTGTGTGTGTGTATTACATGTAATTCTATGTATACTATATACACACCCCCAACCCCACACATACTCTCTCTTACACACAGACTAATATATATATATATATATATATATATATATATATATATATATATATATATATATAGTAAGTGTATGTGTGTGGATTTGGGGGGTATGTATATAGTATACATAGTGTTACATGTATATATGTGTGTCTAAGAGTGTGTATATAGTATACATGGTATTATCTCTGTGTGTGTCTTTGTGTGTGTGTGTGTGGTTGAAAATGTAAAAAAAAAAATTAGGACATTAAAATAAAAAACAAAAAAATTGCTGTTAAGCAGTGTAAAGTAAATTAAATTAATGGAGGCCTACTACAGGTCTTTAATAATAATAATAATATTGTTATTGTTATTTTGTCTTATTTGTATTGTATTAGTTTAATATTAGATGATGTCATTAACCATGTCTGCTCTGTATTAATAGACAACACAAAGGCCTTTAATGTAGTGTGTGTGTGTGTGTGTGTGTGTGTGTGTGTGTGTGTGTGTGTGTAAAACACACTTAAAGCCATGTGTTCGTCCAACATCGGTGTCTGACCTCACAAATTCATTTCTCATTTTTTTAACCTTTATTTTCTTCGGTTGGATGTTTGCGCTTGTTAATACTTTCTGTGAGATCATTTACTTTCATATTTGCTCTGATCAGAATCCCAGGAATTGCTCGAGCCTATCCCAGCACTTACAGAAACCCGCTGGACACCCACATTTACTCCAATTCACCCTCTATCACGGTTTTGGACTTTGTGGGGGGGAAGAGCCTCTTATAATAAACCCACAGGGATGCTTGAGAAGCTTTAGTCCATTTTTTCCCCTGAAAACATATTGTATGTTTTTAAAAAAATACATTCTTTTATATTATTAGAACTGTGAATATAATGGCAGTGGAATGCGCATGATTTCTTTCCCCCACACCGGATTCTCTTCTCCTCCTGTCGACTTCTTCCCTGCCCGTGTTTATTTTGTTCTCCTCTCCTCGGCAGGCTGATGTTGGAGAGCCTCGGGAGGACGGGCACGTGCCTACCCTGACATGTAGGGCATGACGAGTGGAATCTGTTTGGGTAAAATCTAACCTGTCTGCCCGCGGAAGAGGGAAGAGAAAAAGAGCGCCTAAAGATCACCTGCCTGCCTCGCTCGAGTCGAAAAAGTCCAAACGGAAAGCCACAGCAGACCCGTTTAAATTAGCCTCTCCCCCCCCCGGCGCCTTTAAATCAAATAAAACACAACAGTCGGAGTCCAAACAAGTTAAAAGAACGTCCTTGCGGGTTTTATCCACTAAAGCAATAGTAACTAGAACAACCTTCTCAAAGGCTAAAGCGTCCCAGCGGCCCGGCACTCAATAAAGATTTGGCTACTTAAGAAGGTCGAAACAGCGAGCCATTAAAGGGCTTGACACGGACCCGGCGAGCGCACCGCCTTTCACCATCGCTCACGCCGACCTAATGCAATCTCTCCCTGATGGTCCGTCTCATCCGGCCCGCCGATCGTCAGCTTTAGACTGATGCATGATGCAAATGACACAGCCGTTCCGATATATCTTCATCACCTGCAGGTCCTCTCGGCGTGAACCCCGCCCCCACCCCCGCCGGGATGGCCCTTATTGACTTTTGCCTCATCCCGCCTCCCTCCCTTCCGAAAGAGGACGCCCTGATTTTGAGGAATAGCTGCATCTGTTGTTTCGGGAGGTGGAGGCGGAGACACGAATTGGATTCCTAAAGACTTGGAATTTTTTTTATTTATTTATTTTTTTATTTGTTGTTGTGTTTTTTTTGTTTTTTTTTCTATCCAAAGCTTAAAATAGCCGTAAGTTTCCGTTTGATCCCAAACTTACATCAAGCCTCTTAATTTTTCCAGATCCGCCGACCTGAAATTCAGCATGACTGCATCCCCCCCCCCCCATCATTGGACTATTAGTTAATTAAAAGTTGCTTTATGCCAATAATGAGTCATTATAGAGCCTCATTTTTAATTCATGGGGCTCTGGGAGTCAAACTTCTCTGCTCTGTTAACTGTCGACGCTTCTGTCTTGTCAGATACGAGTCGGTTCGGAGTGACTGCGCCACTTCAAACGTCCGGCCCTAATTAAGGATGAAAGACGACGGGTTCGAGAGCAGGCAAGACCTTCCTCCATTTCCCTCAATCACTTCTTCTTCTTCTTTTTTTTCTCCATTAAAAATTCTCCATTATTACCAAATTCCAGAACTGCAGCGCGACCGCAAACCATCGTCTTACACCTTCATACATTTAATTTATCATAAAGTTACGAAGGACTTCAGATTAAAATCCATCCATCTATCCATTATCTTCCACTTTATCCTCTACTAGGATCCAGGGGAGAACGTTTTGGGCGCTGGGCAGATACACCCAGGACAGGGGGCAATCCATCGTTAGACACACTCACTCACACAGACACACTCTATATGGGGCAATTTGGAGAATTCAATTAACCTTCATACATGTTTTTAGACTGCGGGAGGAAACCGGAGAATCCGGAGGAAACCCACGTGGACACGGGGAGACCATGGAAACTCCACCCAGATTAAAATTCGAACCAGGTATACCTAGTGCTAAGAGGCTGGATTTGGATGCGCCAAATTGCCCCATATAGAGTGTGTTTGTGTGAGCGAGTGTGTGCCCAACGATAAATTGGTGTCCTGTACTGGGTGTATCTAGGCGCCCAGAACATTCTTCCCTGGATGGGCACGGGAACCCCCCCCTTCTGCATGTCCGCTCGGGTTTCATCCCACAGTCCAAAAACATGGATCAAGGTGAAATTGAATTCTCCAAATTGCCCCATATAGACTGTGTCTGTGTGAGTGAGTGTGTGCCCAGCGATGGATTGACCTCCTGTCCTGGGTCTATCTGCTTAGCGCCCGAAACGTTCTCCCCTGGATGGGCATGGGGACCCCCCCCCCCCCGCAACCCACTGCGACCCTAGTAGAGGATAAAGCGGAAGATAACGGATGGATGTTTTATGAAGTGGGGGGCACAGTGGTGTAGTGTCTAGCATGTTCTCCTCTCAGCACTAGGGATTTCCGGTTCGAATCCCCATCTGGGTGGAGTTTTTCCATGTCCTCCCCGTGTCCGCGTGGGTTTCCTCCGGGTTCTCCGCTTTCCTCCCACAGTCCAAAAACATGGATCAAAGTCAAATGACTGCTCCAAATTGCCCCATATAGAGTGCGTTTGTTCGAGTGAGTATGTGCCCAGAGATAGATTGGTGCCCTGTTCTCCCCTGGATGGGCATGAGGAAACACCCCCCCCCCCCCAGTAGAGGATAAAGTGGATGATGATGGATGGATGGAGCGTCTTGTTTGTTTGTTGTGCATCATGTTAAGTGGACTCCCTCGTTTAGTTTGACGCCCTCTTCAGTAAATGGCGGCAACAAAGAGCCACCAATTCTCCGCCTGTCGTCCCGGCGACGGCGTTACCGTGCTGGCGTCTGACGTGCTCTTGGCCGCCGCCGCCGCCGGTCCCTTTGTTACATATGTATTCCGGCTGTTTGTTTCTCTCTTCTGACCGACGAGCCGTGTTGTGTGTTTGTCAGAGTGCAATCAAGGCTGCAGCTCCACGATTACGGGCTTACATCAAAGTTCCCCTTACTCTCCGCATCCCCGGCCCCGCCGGATCCCGGCGGAGCTGTCTGCTCAGACATGTGACGGAGTGCGCGAGAGAGAGAGAGAGAGAGAGAGAGAGCAGGACTGTGGGTGCTACAGGTTCTGCTTCATGGCCCTGAGCATTAGCACTGTTCTCTTTGTTGCCGCTGTCATGTGTAAGGAGATAAAGTCGAGGGCCCGGCGTGGAGCCTTCCAGGGCCGACACCGCTAATCTGCTCTTCCCCCTCAATCCTCTTCACCCTCTTCCGCCGCGGTGCCAGTCCCTGCACTAAATCCGCCGTATCTCCCTCCCAGGACCTCGGCTCTTGTGTTCGAACAATGCCCTCTTAGCTCGACCTGGACAGCGGCCCAAGTCTCTCACTCTCCACTACCCCCCCCCACCCCACCCCGTTGCTCCCTCTCACCCCCGTCTCCGTTTTAATTGCTGCTGGTGCGGACGGCTCTGAGGACGCGCCACGGAGGCAGACTCGGTGGCCTCGTCGCCATTTAACGCCGTGACGACCGAGGGAGAGCGGGCACCGCTGACGGCACCCTCCGTGATGCATACCAAGCACTTTCTTTGTGGAGGGGGGGGGGGGGTAGATCCTACAAACATGCACGTATGACGTTTAGCATTAACACGTTTTTTTTTTTTTGTTTTTGCTCTGTAGCTGCCGAATAATTTAATTAAAAGCAGATTACAGACGAGGGTCCAATGGACAAGGGGGCAGGTCACATGGTACGAGGTTGTGACCTTAGTGAGCGGAGATGATCGGTGCAGTCAGGAAACGTTCGCGTACAGCCCGTCTTATGATAACGATGATAATTAATAATACGTTTTATTTATATGGCGCTTTAAAGGAAAGTTCAAAGACAGATTATGACAATTAAAACAATAAAGCGTCATAAAATCGTAAAAGGTATAAAACGTAAATGATGCAATCGCCTAGATAAAGAAGACAAAGAATTTAGGTATAAATAATATATTTTATTTATTTAAAGAGCTTTACAGGAAACTTTTCATAATCTGTAAATTGTTTCATAATCTCTACGTCTTTTTACATAATTTTTACTGTGTAAGATTTTTTCTTTATAAACTCATCTATGCCTTTTCATAATCTCTATTGTCTTTTCATAATCTATATGTCGTTTCATAATCTATATGCCTTTTCATAATCTGTATGTTTTTTCATAATCTCTAAATTGTTGTTTCATAATCTATATGTCTTTTCATAATCTAGTAATTTCATAATCTGTATGTATTTTCATAATCTGTATGTATTTTCAGGCGGCATGGTGGCTTAGTGGTTAGCACATTCGCCTCTCAGCGCTAGGGATTCCCGGTTCGAATCCCCATCTGGGTGGAGTTTCCATGTTCTCCCCGTGTCTGCGTGGGTTTCCTCCGGGTTCTCCGGTTTCCTCCCACAGTCCAAAAACATGGATCAAGTTAATTGATAGAGGATAAGCGGGAGATAATGAATGAATGTATTTTCATAATCTATGTCTTTTCATAATCTGTATGTCTTTTCATAATTTGTATGTCTTTTCATAATCTATGTAATCTCATAATCTATATGTCTTTTCATAATCTATGTCTTTTCATAATCTCTAAATGGTTCCTAATCTGTATGTCTTTTCATAATCTCTGTCTTTTTATAATCTCTGCCTTTTCATAATCTCTGTCTTTTCATAATCTCTAAATCTTTTCTTAATCTGTATGTCTTTTTCTAATCTCTAAAACATTTCATAATCTCTGTGTTTTTTTTTACAATCTCTAAATTGTTTCTTAATCTGTATGTCTTTTCATAATCTGGAAACCCTTCCGTGGTACATTCTGCCATTACAAAAAATAAGTATGATGTCATCACATCTTTAACTTGACTGATGAGTTTGTGCGTAGTCGTCTTTACGCCCATATATGGCCAGAACGTTAAACCTGGCTTTAACACAGAAATCAGGTGGATGAGAGCCTCCCAATCAGTTATCGCTCCCGGACCGATGCAGTGAGGACCTTTTCATTTGTCAAATAAAAAAAATATCATGGAGAAGATGTTCAAACTGTGAGAGCGTGGTTCAGGGAGCATCAGACATCATTCTCAGGAACGGATCGTCCAGACCCGATCCTAATTGGAGAACCTTTGGGACGTGCTGGAGGAGACTTTCTGCGATGGTCACCATCATCCATACGAGATCTTAGGAGGATCTGGACGGGAATACATGTACAGTGGTGACATCGCAGAAGCTGCCACTTCACAGACGATGCCACTGAGAATGTGTGATGTCATCGAAGATAATCTGGGACAGAGCAAATATTATACAATACATTTTATTGGGAGCGAGAACCTGACGTTGGAGGTGAATGTCTTATAAGACAGACCCGCTCAGGTCTGTGGAAGTAACTCGGCAAGACTGTATTAATAGATTATCTGTGTGTGTGTGTGTATGGGGCAGCCGTGGGAATAGGGGGAGAGCTCTGTACCATGCCAGCCTCCTGTCTCCTCCTCTGTCAAGTCGAGTCCTCAAATCTAATTTGAATGCTAATTATTTTGGTCAGTTTATAAACTATAGATCAACCCGGTGTCTTGGCGTCTCGCTGTCTCTGTCTTCCCCGGCGCGAAGCGTGGCGCGCCGTCCCCCGGGGTTCCGGATCACCTTGCCATCCGACTTGTCTCCTGTCTCGCCTTCTTTCATTATACAACACATGACCCATCACATATTCCGCTTTTACCACCATTCAGGCCTTGTTGCCAGCCATCAGTGGAGGAAAAGAAAACTCGACTTGTTTCATCTTCCCTCTGCTTTAGCTTTCGTCTCTCTCTCTCTCTCTTCTCTCTCTCGCGTACACTGCCTCTGAAAGATCGCTTGCCAATTGCTTTCTCTGCTCTCCCCTGTGGAGCGAGCTGCATCTTCAGAGCTGACAATTCCTCCTTCTTTTATTGTAACAATTTCTCTTCGTCTCTCGGAACGAAAAAAAAAAAAAAACACATCGCAGAAGGCTGCTCGTCTTCTGACGGAGCCGGAGCGGCGAGTCTGAAGGGCCTGGAGAAGACGCGAGACGGCCCGTACCAGCCTTCGCATCAGCCCCGCACCCCGTGCTTTCTTCCAGCGGTCCAATTTCTTCTCTTTGATCCCGCCACTCGATTTGATTAAGGATCCGTAGTCGGATCTCCGCCGGCGTTCCGCGTGTAACGTGTGCGTAACGAGCCATTCGGAGAATCCGTGAGAAAATTAGTCGGTCCATGGAACGCCGCTTAATTGAACGGCCTTCTTGTGTAATGGCACCAAGGACGTTTTCCAACCACTAGGAGTGCTCTGGAGCAACGCTGGTTACATTTGAATTGTTTATGTAATTATTTCGTGACGTATCTTGTCGTACACCAATGGTTGGCGCCATTGTCAGCTTGTCCATCCTGATTGTTCTTGGTCTTCTTCCACATGTCCACTCATAACACTTCAATGTTCTCATGTGGGAGCCTTGTCACATGACCAAAGTAACTGTCTGTCTGGCTTTCGTTAGACGTTTTTTTGGTGTTTGTTGCTAATTAACTTTTTTTTTCCAGGTCTTTCTTTCTCTAGGGTATAAAGATTTGCGATTGTACGTCTTAAATCAGATCATGTTCTAAACATCAACCACCAAAATACAAGAGGAAGTGAAAGTGGCCAGAAAAACTCCCTTGTGTTGTTGGCTTTTAGGAAAGAATCCTTGTGAGGACCGAGACTCAGTAGTGGACTCCTAGTGGAGAACGTTTCAGGCGCTAGACAGATACACCCAGCACAGAGGGGGCAATCGATCACTGGACACACACTCACTCACACAGACACACTCTATATGGGGCAATTTGGAGCATTCAATTCACCTCAATCCCCATTTTTGGACTGTGGGAGGAAACCAGAGAACCCGGAGGAAACCCACATGGACACGGGGAGAATATGCAAACTCCACCCAGATTGCTCACCCTTAAAACCCTGAGACTCATCCATCCATCCATTATCTTCCCCTTTATCCTATATTAGGGTTGCAATGGGGTTCCCCATGCCCATCCAGGGGAGAAAGTTTCGGGCGCTGGGCAGATAGACCCAGGACAGGGGGGCAATCTATCCCTGGACACACACTTACTCACACAGACACACTCAATATGGGGCAATTTGGTGAATTCACTTGACCCTGATCCATGTTTTCGGACTGTGGGAGGAAACCGGAGAACCCGGAGGAAACCCACGCGGACACGGGGAGAACATGCTAACCACCAAGAGACCCAAGGAGGATAAATATGTCATCACTGTAGGAATCTCGAACCTCCCAAAGCCAGTATCTTCCTGCATTGTAAACTTCGTGTCCTTGCGCCTCTCTGACCGGCCGCCGGCGCCTCCTCCTCCTCCTCCACCTCCCTCACCACCTCCTCCTCCTCCTCCTCCTCGCGAGTGCGATCAAAATTCAAGATGAGATGTCATTCAACTTGTTTACCAGCGTGTTGACAAAGATATCCTCACGCCGCCGGCCCATTGTGGGCCGCCACAAAGGGGTTTATCTATTCAGGTGAAAGAAGAGGTGACGATACCATTCATCGGTTCCTGATTGCGAGCGCAACCTTTCTGTGTTACAGGCGCCACTCAAAAGCGGCGGGGTGTAATCAAAGGCTGCAGCCTCGCTCCAGGTCTGCTGAGAGTTTCCCCCTCTTTGCTCCCGACACCTTTATCTCGCGCCGCTGGTGCGGGAGGGCGCCACGGCCCGACCAACCAAGCATATTCTATAGCCATTGTTCCCCCTAATTGTAGTCGAGACTTCCAGATAAGTGAGTGTAGGACACGTCGCCGAAATTACGTACGCCTGCACAACGCAACGCCGGCGGCATGCATCATCGGCGATGCCAGAGGAGCGAACCCACCGCCCTGCGCCCCCGAAGGTAACGGGAGGAGGCGGCACGTGGCGGGAGCCGTCGACGCGTCCGCCGTCGGAATCGTTGGCGTCGGGCGATGGGAGAATCGCCAGCCTTTCATCTCCCTGCGTACTTAAAGATGACACCCCAAACCGGCAGCTTGCCCCATTGTTCGCACCCGGGGTTTATTCAACACGCCGGGCATTGTCAGCGCGCAAAGCCGGGGCTGCTCCTAATTTGAAGGTATTTATTAAAATTCAGGCTGGCCGTTACACCGCTGCACATGGGGGCGAGAGTGGAGTGCGAGAGAGAGAGTGAGAGGGAGAGGGAGGGGGAGGGGGAGGGGGGGGAACAAGCTGCTTAATCAAAAGTTAATTGTACAATTTTCATGCAGATGAGCGGCGCATATACGTGCCTCCCCGCTCTGCGATTATTAAAATAAAGAAACGAGCATTACGGCGAATGTGGTGGGACTCTGCGGCCGGTAAACAATCAGGGCAAGTTTAATTTGTGGTAAACAAAATGGAGATACACAAGGGGTCTGGGAAGGAGAGGATAAGGTTAAATTAAATTTGCAAATGTACAGACACAAGGCGTTTTGTGTGAGAGTGGAGCAATTACAGACGCGCTTTAATGAAGCCCGGTCCGGCGGCAGGGGACGCGTTCAGCCCGTACGCGACCTACGAGCAGAACCTCCAACTGAACGCCAAATTACAGCTGCAACCCGAAACACCAGAGAATAGTCCTGTGAAGCTTCTGTGAAATTCCCTCTCTCTCTCTCTCTCTCTCTCTCTCTTTCTTGCTCGCTCTCTCGCTCGCTTTATTGGAGTGACTGTACAAACAACAGTTCTGCCAGAGCGTTACCGCAGTAACAACAAAAAAATCTGAAAATCTGAAGATACGGTAAAGATTTGGAACTAAATATAGACGTTCAAAAAAGTAAAGCCCCATAGATTTATTTGTTTCTCAGCCATTTAATAAGACGTCGTGGTCAAATTTTTAATTCTGAATACTGAAGGTCTCTGTAATGTGTGGCTGAAGTTACAAATCATTCCAACAGAGGGCAGTGTTGTAGTGTAAACATGGCTTATGTGTTTTAGGAGATCTGACGCTTAACTTAACCACACATCTGAGTTTAGCATGAGATGATCTTTTAAAAGAATCATAAGAAATTGTTGTTCATGCCCTTTTTTTTTTGGTGACAAAGTAGAAAAAAAACGATTTTTTTATCAAACTTTTAAAGTAAGTTGTTCTTTAGTGGAGGTCTGTGTGTATAGAGGTTCGAAAAGTAATTCCCCATGTTTAGTTTTAGTCATTTATAAAGACATCATGCTGAACTTTTTAAATTTTGGAAACTGAAGGTCTTTTTAATGTGTGAATGAAGTTTTAAATCCTTCCAACAGAGGGCAGTGTTGTAGTGGAGTGTTAAACAGCTTATTTGTCTTATGAGATCTAACGATTAACTCATTTGAGTTTAGTATTTAATTATCTTTTAAAAGAATACCTCAAACATCTCTCAATTATTATAATTTTTTTTTTTTTTTTTTTTTGGTCACAAAGCAACTTTGTTTTATCAAAGTTTATAGTTTTAGCCTTTTATAAAGATATCTCTATAAGATCACTCTATAAGTGAACTTTGACATTTTGAAAACTGAAGGTCTCTCTAATGTGTGGATGAAGTTTAAAATCATTCCAGTTTCCATGTTCTCCCCGTGTCTGCGTGGGTTTCCTCCGGGTTCTCCGGTTTCCTCCCACAGTCCAAAAACATGGATCAAGTCAATTGACTTCTATAATTGCCCCATATAGAGTGTGTCTGTGTAAGTGAGTGTGTGCCCAGCGATGGATTGGCGCTCTGTCCTGGGTCTATCTGCCCAGCGCCCGAAACGTTCTTCCCTGGATGGGCATGGGGAACCCCACCACGACCCTAATAGAGAATAAAGCGGGAGATAATGAATGAATAAGATCTAACACTTTAAACAACTCATCTGAGTTTGGCATTAAATTTTCTTCTAATAGAATCCCATACTCATTACTCAGTCATTAGAAATGCTTGTTTAGGCTCTTTTTTTAGTCACAAAGCAAAATTTTTTAACAAACTTTTTAGATAAATTGCTCTTTAGTGGAGGTCTGTGTGTATAGACTTTGTTCTAAAAGTAATTCTCCATGTTTAGTTTTAGTCATTTATAAAGACATCAATCTGAACATTCAAGAGTTTTCAAAATGTAACTCATTCCAACAGAGGGCAGTGTTGTAGTGGAGTGTTAAACATAGCTTGGTTGTGTTATGAGATCTAACACTTAATTTCAAACAACTCATCTGAGTTTAACATTCAATTTTCTTCTTGAAGTTTTTCTTTTAGAAAATTAGAATTTTTTTTTTTTGTTTTACCTTTTTTAGTCACAAAGACGAAAAACCAAAGATTTTTCTCAAACTTTTTCAATAAAATGTTCTTTATTTGAAGTCTGTGTGTACAGAGGTTGTTTGAAAAGTAATGCCCCATGTTCAGTTTTAGTCATTAATAAAAACATCAAGGTGACCTTTTATATTTTGAAAACTAAAGGTCTCTGTCATGTGTGGATGAAGTTTAAAATCTTTCCAACAGAGGGCAGTGTTGTAGTGGAGTGTTAAACGTAGATTGTGTTATGAGATCTAACACTTTAAACAACTCATTTGAGTTTAGCATTAAATTTTCTTCTAATAGAATCCCATACTCATCACTCAGTCATTAGAAATGCTTGTTTATGCTCTTTTTTTAGTCACAAAGCAAAATTTTTTAACAAACTTTTTAGATAAATTGCTCTTTAGTGGAGGTCTGTGTGTATAGACTTTGTTCTAAAAGTAATTCTCCATGTTTAGTTTTAGTCATTTATAAAGACATCAATCTGAACTTTTAAAACAAGAGTTTAAAGAGTTTTCAAAATGTAAATCATTCCAACAGAGGGCAGTGTTGTAGTAGAGTGTTAAACATAGCTTGGTTGTGTTATGAGATCTAACTTAACTTCAAACGAATCATTTGAGTTTTAGCATTAAATTTTCTTCTAAAAGAATCCCGCACACATCACTCAATCTGTTTGCTTTGTCACAAAGCAAAAAAAAATGTTTTTTTCTTATCAAACTTTTAAAATAAATTGTTCTTTAGTGGAGGTCTGTGTGTATAGAGGTTGTTCGAAAAGTAATGTGTCATGTTCAGTTTTAGCCGTTTATAAAGACTTCAAGCTGACCTTTTACTTTTTGTAAACTGAAGGTCTCTTGGATACTTGGATGCAGTTTCAAATCATTCCAACAGAGGGCAGTGTTGTAGTGGAGTATTAAACATAGCTTGGTTGTGTTATGAGATCTAACACTTAACTTTAAATAACTCATCTGAGTTTAGTAGTAGTTGTATTGTTTATGCCCTTTTTTTTGTCACAAATTAGATTTTTTTTTATCAAACTTTCAAAATAAATCGTTCTTTAGTGGAAGTCTGTGTGTAGAGCGGTTTTTATAAATGGCTAAAACTAAACATGAAGCATTACTTTTAAAAGACATCAAGGTCAAATTTTACAATTTGAAAACTGAAGATCTCTTTAATGTGTGGATGCAGTTTCAAATCAGTCCAACAGAGGGCAGTGTTGTAGTGGAGTTTAACATTCAATTTTCTTCTTGGAAGTTTTTCTTTTGGCGGCACGGTGGCTTAGTGGTTAGCACATTCGCCTCCCAGCGCTAGGGATTCCCGGTTCAAATCCCCATCTGGGTGGAGTTTCCATGTTCTCCCCGTGTCTGCGTGGGTTTCCTCCGGGTTCTCCGGTTTCCTCCCACAGTCCAAAAACATGGATCAAGTTAATTGAATTCTCAAAATTGCCCCATTTAGAGTGTGTCTGTGTGAGTGAGTGTTTGCACAGCGATGGATTGGCGCCCTGTCTATCTGCCCAGCGCCCGAGACGTTCTCCCCTGGATGGGCATGGGGAACCCCCCCACAACCCTAATAGAGGATAAGCGGAAGATAATGAATGAATGAAGTTTTTCTTTTAGAAAATTAGAATTTAGAATTTAGAAAATTAAAAAAAATTTTGTTTTACCTTTTTTAGTCACAAAGACGAAAAACCAAAGATTTTTCTCAAACTTTTTCAATAAAATGTTCTTTATTTGAAGTCTGTGTGTATAGAGGTTGTTTGAAAAGTAATTAGTGTTGTAGTGAAGTGTTAAACATAGCTTGTGTTATGAGATCTAACGCTTTACTTGAGTTTCACAATAAAAAAAGGTAAAACAAAGAATATATGTATAATTTTCCAAAAAAAATTTTTATCACAAAGATGAAAAACCAAACTTCTTTAATGGAGGTCTGCGTTTATAAACTTATAAAAGTAATGTTACATGTTTAGTTTTTTAAAGAGAGCGATGTAAACTTTTAAATTCTTGAATTGTAATGTGTATTCTACGTGTGCATGAAGTTTTTAATCATTCCAATAGAGGGCGGTGTTGCAGTTTCAACAATTATACATCAGTCCAGTGTGGTCTCTTTAAAGCCTCATTTATACTCCCTCTGCGTACGGAAATGTGTGCGTGCGCTTCATGTGTTATAACAGTTACTGCCCACAATCTTCCTTGCGTCAGCTCCGTTGATTTGGTTGTTGAACCCTACATCCATTAGAGGGCAGTTTAGAGTAAAAATCAAACATGGCGACGGCGGAGGAACTTGTGATTTTGTACATACTACTGCAAAAACGAGAAAAGGCCGCGTTCTAGACGGCGGTGGTCTGTGAGGCCACTGAACAGGTCGCGACATTTGGATGGAGAATTTTATCCACTTTTCCGCCCAATGAGGGAAACTGATGACGAACGTCATTTCCAACACTTTTGGATTTTTAATTCCTTTCGAATGTCCAGCTGTTTTGTAACAGCTGTTTGTCTCTGTGCCCCGGCGAAGTAACATCATATAAATGATTCAAATTGCGCACCAACTCGCACAACCGGTCTTCAAAAAGTTCCGCCATGTTTTTCTTCTTCTTCGTGTACATATGGAAGTGGTCGCATCATGCACTGCCCCTACGGTTTCCAGTGGTATGGCTCCGTCCTGTCCGCATCCGCAAGCTTTCAGAAAACGTGCAAATTACGTACGAAATGAATGCAGAGTACGGACAAAAGGCTCCGTCCATATCCGTTTCCGTATTTAACGTTGAGCATAAATGAGCCTTAAGACGCTTACAGTGAGACCCACTTTGGAAATGATGAGAGTGTAACTGAGGCAGTGAGAACGTGGTTATGTGCACAGGACAGGAACCATCTAACGGGCCTATCCCAGCATTGATTAAAAAAAAAAACAGCTCCCCAAGAGTTACACATAAAAAATCCACAAACGCAGTTACACAGCAGCTTTCTGTGGCTGAGAGAATACACCATGTGGAGAACATGCAAACTTCACACATGAACAAAGTTATGTGAACGTGGTGTGTTAAATTCTACCAGATGAAATTAGAAATCCCCAAAACTTAATTACGTAACTAATTAAACCCTAAGAAGTGTTCTATCATAATGAAGAGACAGCACAGAGTGGGCATTAAATGCAATTCAATGCTGACACCTGCTGGCGGGCCGGTAGTGTTGCAAGCAACTGTTTGGGAATCAGTAACAGCAGAACGTTTAATAAGTTATTTCTTAGTTTTCAGCAGCTTTGTTACGATAATGTTCATTATGTAAGAGTGTAATATGTATATTTACTTTATATAATTATGTATACACACAGAAACATTCATATTTACACAAGTTGTTGAATTATAACAAATCAATATGAAGTTCAGTTGATAATCTGAAATGGAACAAACGTCTTAGTGTTAAATGTTGCCAACTATAAATCACAGAGGAGGTCTGATGGATCGCAGGGTGACTTTCTCGAGAAAAAGCACATCACCCGCTACATCACGTAGGTACGTTTGTTTTTGAGTTTTTTTTACACAAAACTTACGCCTTGGTTTCTGTCGGAGCAACTTTAGAGGAGAACACTGCTGACGCCTTTAAAGACAGACACGTTCTGCACCGTCTCCAGACTTAAACCCTCGCCGAGTTGGTGAGCGATGAACGGGAGAGAAGAGAGAACGCAACATGTACAAGTACGGCACCAGCACCAGCACCGAAGTTCTAGAGGGTTCTCAACGGGTCTCAGAACGGGTTCCACATGTTCGCGTGGTCATGAAGTCGCGACAAACTTTTATAGAGTGCAACTCAAACGAGTTTGTTTATAAAACACATACACACTGGCACACGTTAGTTCAAGAAACGGAGAAACTCGTAACCGGCCAACGGATGGTGGTTACCATGGCAACGGGAACGCTGACCCAGTGCCCCTCTGTCTCATTTTATTATCTTCCGCTTTATCCGCTATCAGGGTCGGGGGGGGGGGGGGGGGTTCCCCATGCCCATCCAGGGGAGAACGTTTCAGGCGCTGGGCAGAAAGACCCAGGACAGGACGCCAATCCATCATTGGACACACTCACACAGACACACTCTATATGGGGCAATTTGGAGAACTCATTTGACCTTGATCCATGTTTTTGGACTGTGGGAGGAAACCGGAGAACCCAGAGGAAACCCACGCAGACACGGGGAGAACATGGAAACTCCACCCAGATTGGGATTCGAACCAGGAATCCCCAGCGCTGAGAGGAGAACATGCTAAATCACTAAGCCACCGTGCCGCCCCGTCTCAGTTTCGTTTCCAAAATCAAAGACGAGCACAAAATCGGATGAGCGTTTAAAAAAATGAAATTTTTAAAATTTTGAACGCTGTCTGTGACCCCAGCGATGGCTTGGCGCCCTGTCCTGGGTCTATCTGCCCAGCGCCCGAAACGTTCTCCCCTGGATGGGCATGGGGAACCTCACCAGAGGATAAAGCGGGAGATAATGAATGAATGTCTGTGACCCACCAGTTGAAAATGGCTGTTTTCCACAATATTCTAGAACGTAGTGTCTGTACGAGTCGGAACTTTGAGTCCAAAATGTAGAATTAATGTTCCTCTGCATCGTTAATTATTTAATAGCTGCCACACTTAATTCCCTCGTCAGGAACGCCGGAAAACCTGGAGTGAAATCACTCAGGCACGGGGAGGACATGCAGACTATGGCTGTACTTCACGCCAAGGGGGACTCGAACCTAACTAATGCTGCAGCACTGTGCTGATATGCTTTATGTACACTTTGTTTATTTTTGTAGTTCATACACACACACACACACACACACACACACACATATATATATATATATATATACATACACACACACATTTTTAGTCCTTGCAGGTCCAACATCAGTGTCTGACGTTCCCGCAGACGCACTCCAACATCTTGTAGTCGGCCACCTGAGCAACATGGATGTAAATACAAAGAGGAAATCAACTCATTAAATGATGTCATAAAAGCTGTAGGTGTAGCGCATCGGAGTCCCAATTCCGAAATATATACAGTGTGTAAGGTTTCATTTCTGGGCGGCACTATGGCTTAGTGGTTTAGCATGTTCTCCTCTCAGCACTAGGGATTCCCGGTTTGAATCCCCATCTGGGTGGAGTTTCCATGTTCTCCCCGTGTCCGCGTGGGTTTCCTCCGGGTTCTCCGGTTTCCTCGCACAGTCCAAAAACATGGATCAAGGTCAATTGAGTTCTCCAAATTGCCCCATATAGAGTGTGTCTGTGAGAGTGAGTGTGTCCAATGATGGATTGGCGCCCTGTCCTGGGTGTATCTGCCCAGTGCCCGAAACGTTCTCCCGTGGATGGACATGGGGAACCCCCCCCCGCCACCATAATAGAGGATAAAACAGAAGATAATGAATGAATGAAAGGTCCAACATCGGTGTCTGACGTTCCTGCAGACGCACTCCAACATATTTTAGTCGGCCACGTGGACGAGCAACGTGGACGTTCGCAAATACAAAGAGGAAAGCAACTCATGAAACGACGTCATGAAAGCTGTAGGTGTAGCGCATCGGAGTCCCAATTCCTAAATATATACGTACATGCGTTAAGGTTTCATTTCTCATTTAAGGACAACCTGAAAGCAAAAGTGGAGACCTTCTGCTTCGGCGCGTCTTCAGAACCAAAGAAAACCCTCAGACAGCGGCGTCGTTACATCATCCTTTAATAACCAATCGGTGGGAGATCCTTGGCATTGTGCGAGACGTCAGTCAGTGTGCTTTCAGAACCTGTGCTTCTCTTCCAGCCATCAGTTCCTGACCTCTCAGGCACGGGGGGGCCCCGCTGAAGGCGGCGACGGGGCCACGTCCCGCGGGTTGTGCATTCGCTCGCGTTCCGCTTGAGTCCTGAAGGTTTCGGGTGGAGCATCGGTTAGAACGCGAGAAAGAAAACGGACGGGCGGCGTATAAAAAGTCTGAATAAATAAAATGAACACGATGGTTTGTATGTGTGTGTGTGTGTGTGTGTGTGTGTGTGTGTGTGTGTGTGTGTGTGTGGAGACGGACGGGAGGTGACGAGACATAAATACATTTACAATACCTACAGCTTTACAAACTGTACAGAGGTTAAAAAAACAACGAGGGTTCCATCATTAGAACCCAGATTAAGATTAAACAGAGACTGGATTAACAGCGTGGCATGAGGGGGGGGGGTCGAGAGGCAGGTTTGGGGTGGGGGGTTTTGGGGTGTAAAGGTACCCAACATGTTTCCACTAGAGGTCGTAAGAGAGTTCCACGTGCACCACATCCAGGGGGAGAACGTTCCAGACCGAGGAAATATAACCCCCACGATGGAGCAGATATATACCCCCAGGAAAGGGCAGATTATACCCCCAGAACAGGACAGATATGCGCCCATGAAAGGGCAGATATACCCCCTAGGATGGGGCAGATATACCCCCAGGACAGGGCAGATGTACCCCAAGGACGTGGCAGATATATATACCCCGAGGAAAGCGCAGATATATGCCCAGGATGGGGCAGATGTACCCCCAGCACAGAGCAGATATATATACCCCCAGGAAAGGGAAGATATACGCCCAGAACAGGACAGATATACCCCCTAAAATGGGGCAGATATACCCCCAGGACAGGGCAGATGTACCCCGAGGACGTGGCAGATATACTGTATATACCCCGAGGAAAGTGCAGATATATGCCCAGGATGGGGCAGATGTACCCCAGGACGGGGGAGATACACCCCATGACAGGCAGATATACGTCCAGGACAGAGTGCCACAATCCATTGTTGGCACACACAGACTCACTCAGCCACACTCTATATAGGGGCAATTTAGAGCAGCCTTGAATCCAAGTTTTTGGACGGTGGGAGGAAACTAGAGAGCCCGGATCCCCATCGCTGAGAGGAGAACATGCTAAACACTACGCCACCGTGCCGCCCTCCACCCAATACACTTTTCAGGTAAGCTCCTCCTCCTCTCTTGGCTCCGCCTTCATGCCACGAACGCGTCGCTGGAATGATATGATAAGGCCTTAAAGACACGAGTGGAACTGAAACCAAATATCAAAGGAACCCTCATGAGGCTTTAGTATCGGAGGCTCTGCGTTACGGACGGACGGTTCAGAGGACGAGTGCATAGCAAAATAGAAGCGAATCTTATCCAGGAATCCGGGAGTTGAATCCTGACTGGTTCGGAATCGTTTAAGGCAGAGTCCGTCACTTAAAATTGGCGTAGTCCGAGAAAATGTCCACGAAGTCTTGTACCACTCTGTAGCAGAAGTCGTACTGTTCCTCCACACACACACACACACACACACACACACACACACACACACACACACACACACACACACACACACAGTGTTGGTTTGAGACACTCGTGGGGACCACATGGCAACAGTAACAGCCGTTATTCATTCATTCATTATCTTTCGCTTTATCCTATATTAGGGGGGCGGGGAGGGGGGTGGGTTCCCCATGCCCATCCAGGGGAGAACGTTTCGGGCGCTGGGCAGATAGACCCAGGACAGGGCGCCAATCCATCGCTGGGCACACACTCACTCACACACACACACTCTATATGGGGCAATTTGGAGAACTCAATTGATTTGATCCATGTTTTTGGACTGTGGGAGGAAACCGGAGAACCCGGAGGAAACCCACGCGGACATGGGGAGAACATGGAAACTCCACCCAGATGGGGATTCGAACCGGGAATCCAAAGTGCTGAGAGGAGAACATGCAAAACCACTAAGCCTGTAACAGCAGTTAAAAACGTTAAAAAGCTCGGGATACGTACCACCGTCTGCACCATGTGGGGTCGCTGCATGCGCAGACTCTTCACAGTCTGAAAGACGTCCAGCAGACCCTCGGCCTTCACGCGTTCCAGGATGTTACTGAGGGCGATAAACGTACCGGTCCGACCCGCCCCGGCGCTGCACACACACAGAGACGACGGCGTGAATACGCGTCATAATAAAGCGATACGGTACGACGGGCCGTGGCATTGTTGTAAATAAATCAAATAAAGGGGTGTTATTAGTCCCGATGTGTAGCGGAGTACACGTACATTTCGTGATTTATTCACAATAATGCACAACCTCGAGTGTCTTATTATAACACACTATAATACAAACACACTATGATAAAAAAAAAAACAAGGTTAGGTTCAGAAATGCGTTTATTGAAAGCAAAATTATTAATAATCTGGTCTTCTGCAACGCAAACTAGTCCGTTTTTTGAAGTGAACGCTGATCGCTGAGTAACAGGATTCCTACCTGCAGTGCACGACAATGGGATGGTTGCCTGATTGCTGCTGCTGTTTTTGGACGGCGGCGATGATGTCGATCATTCCCTTCCCCTCCGCCGGGATTCCGATCTCCGGCCAGCCGTGGAAGTGGAAGTGACGGACCAATCGCGTCTCCTTCTCCTGTGGACGACGGGACAATTCGGTGAACATTAAGGCGGTTGCGAAGAAAAGAGTCAAAAGCTGCGTCCAATGTTGCCGGCTGTCTAAACTACAGATGAGTAGGGGAAGTATGTCTGAATAAAGCAGTGAACGCTGATCGCTGAGTAACGGGATTCCGGTTTCTCTAACAATAAATTACAGAATGCAGTTTATAAACAGGGCACGGTGGCTTAGTGGTTTAGCACGTTCTCCTCTCAGCACTAGGGATTCTCAGTTCGAATCCCCATCTGGGTGGAGTTTCCATGTTCTCCCCGTGTCCGCGTGGGTTTCCTCCGGGTTCTCCAGTTTTCTCCCACAGTCCAAAATCATGGATCAAGGTCAATTGAATTCTCCAAATTGCCCCATATAGAGTGTGTCTGTGTGAGTGAGTGTGTGTCCAGTGATAGATTGGCGTCCTGTCCTGGGTGTATCGGCCCAGCGCCCGAATGCGCCCCCCCCCCCCCCCCGACCCTAAAATAGGATAAAGCTGAAGATAATGAATGAATGAGTTTATAAACAGTTGTAACAGGTTTAGGGAAATACATGAAATATTAGGTGGTGACCTATAGAATTGGAAGACACTGTGCTATCCCATGATGGTTTCAGGATTGCGACCCCTAATGGTCAGAAGACAAAAGTGCAAATTTACCATCAAGGGTTTTTCTTCTTACAGGTTCATTTGGAGAATGAAATACAAGTATATACAGCAAGTATACATATACAGGTATACACACACACACACACACACTCACCGGGTTATAGGTGAGTACCAGGTCTCTCAGACTGAAGGTGTCATCACACTGGGTGTCTGCTTTCATCTCCACTGTGTAGTCTCCATATTTCACAGAGTCCTCCGCAGGCCAGTACTGAAAACACTTGTCCTGCCAAAACAGTCACGCAGAACCCTTAGAACTCTCCAAATCACTACAACACATGACTAAACATACATCGATATGTAATGCCCCGGCTTATAAATAAATGACCATCATGCATCACTGCACCCTCTCAGGCCAGCCAGGGGCGTGTGCATAAACTTCCTGCCGGGATAGGCTCTTGTCCTGCTTACACAGACTCAATTTTTAAATTGCCCCCCCCCCCCCCCCAACAAAGCATCTTAAAGAGGTCTATCCAGATCCAACTCAGTGTTTTTAGACAAATCCCTACAGTGCTGCCCTCTACTGGAACGAGATGAAACTTTTTATAAACATGGATGAGACCTTGATTTTTAAAACTTAAAAGTTCATTTTTGTTAATGGATAAGATAAAGAAAACAAAAAAATAAGGTGGGGCATTACATTTTGAACAACCCCAATACATACAGATTTAAGAAATTATTTTTAAATCTGTATTTCTAGTATTAATGACAGTTTAGACACAAATTATGGGGTTATTTTTTGGCACAATACATTTGATATGAGAGTGATGAGTAAGGGATTCTCCTAGAGGCTGGTTTCATGCCAAACCCATTACATGAGGTCATTTTGCCAAAGCATTTTACACAAAGTGTTTTTTATGATGTCAGAACGCAGTGCCAGCCTTTACCCATGCTTAGGGGTACCAATTGGGAACTCTGTGAACACCTTAACCACCACCTAACACCACTCAGCCGCCACTCCTCCCAACATATATACACTCTAGTGTGTTTAATATCAGAACAATTTAATTTAAATAGCATGATCTAAAGTTGCCATATTAATACGTGTCATTTTGAAAATCCCAGTGTTGTTGCTACCAGACTAGGGGTGAGACGATTTATCGTTTCTGTGATTAACCGCGATTTTAAAAAATTACAATTAATTCATCGCAAGAGCGCCTCATCGTCGTCATGGCGATAATCATGAGAAAGACACGTATTATTCCGCTAGATGGAACTTTAGATCTAAGAAAAAAATAAAGATTCACTTGCAGGAAAAACATGTTTTTTTTTTATGGATTAATTTAAAAAAAATTTTTTTGTTTTTTTACTTTATAATGAAATATTTTGTGTTGATATTTAGTAAAATTCCCGCATTGCTTATTGCAATGTTTATTTCATGATTACGTTGCATAATAATATTCATAATAATTGTGATTTAAATAATTGTGAATCAAAATATGTCATCTATTGGAAGTTAGAGGTAGAGCTTCAAACTGCTACTAAAGATCAGTAGCTCTAATCCCGAAGAGGAACGCAAAACTCTCAAATAGAAGAAGATGTCTTCTTTTAGCCGATCTTTCAAAACGCTTTACTTAATAACCAACAGCACATCGGTGGTTTGGGGGTTAAAAAAGGGCCAGCGATACAAAATAGTAAAACACGGGCTTCGATCCATGTCGTGGTATCATAATTACTCTACAGTAATGAAATGTGAGGGTTGTTCAGAAAGTAATGCCCCATTTTTAAAGCCAGCAAGCTCTCTGCCATGTGTGTGTGAAGTTTTTAATTTTTCCAGCAGAGGGCAGAGTTGTAACGAACCATTAAAATGAACACGGAACGGGTTGGACAGGTGTCTCATCCACCAAATCCGGGCTCTTCTGAGTTTCATCTCATCGGACCTTTGAAAGCTGCTTTGTGTGCGACCCACTTTAAAGATGATGCTGATGTAAACAGAACAAAGTCGGGTACCGGCAGCACGGACCCGGTTCTGATGGAGACGAGGTTTTCAGAATCAGAATCAGAATACTTTATTATTACCCCGGGGGGGCAATTGCAGTTATTTTTACAGATTCTTAGTCATGTTTATATATACAATAGTTAAATTGTTCTATATATAAATTAAAATTAAACTAAAAGTACTAAAAAAAAAATACTAAATATAGTATATAATATTATACATTGAAATGGGCGGCACATGGCTTAGTGGTTGGCATGTTCTCCTCTCAGAATCCCAATCTGGGTGGAGTTTCCATGTTCTCCCCGTGTTCACATGGGTTTCCTCCCACAGTCCAAAAACATGGCTCAAGGTCAATTGAATTCTCCAAATTGCCCCATATAGAGTGTGTCTGTGTGAGTGAGTGTGTGGGAACCCCCCCCACCCCCCCACCCCCCCAACGACCGTAATAGAGGATAAAGCGGAAGATAATGGATGGACGGAAAATATAGTATATATATATATATATATATATATATATATATATATATATATATATATATAGCACTGTGTGGCAGATGGTAGAATCATATAATTATTATATAATATTAATACATAATAATATAATATTACACATTTGAATGATGATCCTGAAGATGTCACTGCACATTAAAAGTAAAGTTGTTTTACTGAGTGATTTTTTGTTATATACTGTGCACGGTGGATGTACGTGCGGCGTACCTGTTCCCGCTCTTGGAGTTCCGTGAGCATGACTATGGAGTGACATTTCCATTCCCACACCATCCTCCAAAAATCTTCCACGGTGTGCGAGAGTGGACCCTGCGTGGCTATGAAGTAGTCCTTTTGCCGATAGCCCTTAGAAAATAGAACACAGACACATTTATATCTACATTTGGACTTACAAGGTGACACAAGGTTCATCACAGCATCCCTGGAGCAATGAGGGTTAAGGGTCTTGCTCAAGGACCCACATTGGTAACTTCAG
>JAFMOD010000119.1:97594-118752 GCA_019802435.1 Corydoras maculifer
GAGAGAGAGAGAGAGAGAGAGAGAGAGAGAGAGAGAGAGAGAGAGAGAGAGAGAGAGAGAGAGAGAGAGAGAGAGAGAGAGAGAGAGAGAGAGAGAGAGAGAGAGAGAGAGAGAGAGAGAGAGAGAGAGAAAGAGAGCTGTTAAGGTACTGCTTTTTAGGAGGTTAAGTGACGGGATAGGCAAAACAAGTGTGTTTTAATGTTCTGGAGCAGGGTTTTCATAGAGTTTTTAATAATCCATCCATCCATTATCTTCCTCTTTATCCTCTATTAGGGTCGGGGTGGGGTTCCCCATGCCCATCCAGGGGAGAACGTTTCGGGCGCTGGGCAAATACATCCAGGACAGGGCGCCAATCACTCACTCACTCACTCACACAGACACACTCTATATGGGGCAATTTGGAATACCCAATTGACTTGATCCATGTTTTTGGACTGTGGAGGAAACCGGAGAACCCGGAGGAAACCCACGGGGACACAGGGAGAACATGGAAACTCCATCCAGATGGGGATTCGAACCGGCAATCCATAGAGCTGAGAGGAGAACATGCCAACCACTAAGCCACTGTGCCGCCCGTTTTTAATAATAATAATAATAATAATAACGTTGAACTCACATCCGTCTGGACGAGCTGAGATCTTTGGTCTCGGATTTTGGACACGAACCCGAACACGTCGATCTTCTGTTCCGCGTGCATCATGTCGATCATGGCATCGATCACGATAAAAGTGCCCGTTCTCCCAACTCCGGCGCTAGAGACAGAGACAAACACACAGAGTCTCAATACAGTTCCAATCAGGGATGGGACGATTATCATCCAAAGAAATAACCGCGGTTATTACGATCATTCTGAAATAATTTGCTTTACCAAAAAATCCAAAAAATATGCCAGCAATCACAATCACACAGGAACAATGCGCCGTTTCTTAGGTCTGCAATTTATTTAATGGAAACACGAGACAACATTTTGTTATTATAATTATCACCCCTATATTAGCTTCATCTGTTTGTCTGGGTGTCTGGTACGAAGATTGCAAATGCTATTTCACCCACTTCCCGTTATGTGATTAAGCTGAAACGTTGCATAAATTTCATCATCGATAACAACAATGACTCAATTAAAAAAAATTTAATTTGAAATAAAAACCATATTAAAAAATATATAATTAATGGTGATTAATTAATTTTGTTTTCTGTGTCCATGTTCTACTAAATTTTACACTTCACAAGCAGAATTTAGGATAAAGGCATTTAACATGATAAAGGATTTAAAAAATATATATATATATATATATATATTTTGCTTGTTCACATTGTTATTGATGAATATTAACATTATTAATTATTAGGAATTATAAAAGGTAAAAAATAAATAAATAAAAATTATGTGTCTCCTAAAGTTTTTGGCATTTGGCATGTGCAAAAAGTGTAACTTGATTTTCGTTCCATGCAAATTACGCCAGTTGATCTAAAGTAAAGATTCATAAAAGCGTTCATTTGCATTTAAATAATCGCTAATAATCTGCTCTTCCACAATGTAATCTAGTTTGGTTTCTAAAGTTCACGCTGATCGCTGAGTAACAGGATTCCGGTTTCTCTAACAATCAAACACTGCCACCTAGAGGCCCCATTATCAGGGATCAGCTTGCTGTTTATATTAATCTGTATATAATCATTTAAAACAATGTATTGTATATTACGCATTTATACGAATGTGAAGCGCTCAGAGGTTTGTGTTAATGTTAATGATGTCACGGCTGGACAAACGTCTCAGCCAATCAGATCTAAGGAGCGAATCTACCCATTTAATAATACAGAATAACAGGTTAATTGTAGGATACAGATGACTGTGGCTGTGCCCAACTTATAATAAGATGTCATTAAAGCTCATGTAGGTGTGTTATGTAGGTGTCCCAATACCTATGGCCATAAAGTGACCACCTTAAAGTCGCTTTATTCAGAAATTCACACAACAAACCCTATTTTAAAACAGCTCTGCTCCCTGTTTGGACATTTTATACCAAAAGCGATTCCGTGTTTACATCAAAGTCATAGAAAGATATATAGTTTTTGAAAAAACATCACCCCACAACTCTAGAACATCGTTCCCGGTCCAGTCCATGTCATTTTCCATGTTATCAGCCATTGGCTTTGATCTGGTGAAATGCAGCCGTGGCGTCGGGGGTCAGAGTCCATCCCGCGGGTTCCGGCGGTATAGAACCCAACACCCGGCGTGGTCAGCGGGTCTCTGATAAAACTTTCAAACACCGACCTACATATTCGGGTTATTTCCATAACCACCCGACACGGCCCTCAGCTCGGCAAATTCAAATCGTATGCTAATCAATTCTGAATAATGCATCATTGTCTGCCCAGACTAATTACGCATGCCGAGCGGATACCTTCCCAATGACACGCGGGGTCCACAAGGTCCTCTGAATAATCGGCGGGAAGTTGTGAGGGGGGGGTAATAAAAAATAAAAGCTGGCTTTTGTTTGCCCTCGAACACGGAGTGCTTACAATGATGAGTGCTGATGTTGGAAAATGAGAACCGCAGGAGAGCCGGCGATGATCAGTCGAACAAGAAGATGCTTTCATGCAGACACAGCTTTTATTCATCCGAACTTTTTCATCTTATCTGGTATAGAATTGAGACCTTACACCTTTAACCATCAACAAGCCATAAATTTACATATCTCCATCCATTATCTTCCACTATCTATCCTCTACTAGGGTGGCGGTGGGGTTCCCCATACCCATCCAGGGGAGAATGTTTCAGGCGCTGGGCAGATAGACCCAGGACAGGGCGCCAATCTATTGCTGGACACACACTCACTCACACAGACACACTCTATATGGGGCAATTCCCGGTTCGAATCCCCATCTGGGTGGAGTTTCCATGTTCTCCCCGTGTCCGCGTGGGTTCTCCGGTTTCCTCCCACAGTCCAAAAACATGGATCAAGTTAATTGAATTCTTAAAATTGCCCCGTTTAGAGTGTGTCTGTGTGAGTGAGTGAGTGTGTGCTCAGCGATGGATTGGCGCCCTGTCCTGGGTCTATCTGCCCAGCGCCCGAGACGTTCTCCCCTGGATGGGCATGGGGAACCCCACCGTGACCCTAATAGAGGATAAAGCGGAAGATAATGAATGAATGAATGAATGAATGAATGAATAAATGAATATATATAAAATTTGGTCAAGAGGGTCCCATTTGTACCCCCCCCCCCTTTGAGCCCACATGTATTTTGTCAAATTCATGTAATCACCACATATGGAAAAGATTGGATTTTCATGTCCAACCCCATTGGTCCAAGTCCAACCGACACAGTTATTCTGCCCCATATAAGACGCCTGTTGTGACCTCATGCCCAACGGGTACCCACGTAGCCCGATCATACGCCCATATTAGCTGGGTGAAGGTTGAAATGTACTGTGTTTTAAGCCTAAACCCCCAAAAAAAACAAGCTGAAGTGACAGGAGCAAGAAAAACGTCCTGGGTTTTGACATTTTTTTAAAGAAAGAAACCTTGTGAGGGCCGAGGCTCTGTGGGGGGACCTGTGTTAACGCTCTTAAACCCCAACATGTGTTTATGATACGCCAAAAATCCATGTCCCCTGTGATGGCGGTGGGGCAGTTATAGATTCGTCACAAGTCATTAAGAACCAGCCTCGCTCCCTGAATGTCTCCGGTTCGATTCCCGATCCCAACAAGTACTACAGCTGAGCAAGGCACCTAATACCTTCCCACCACTCCAGACACTTGTGCTTACTTCACTCAGTGTGTGTGTGTGTGTGTATCACTGCACTGATGGATTAAATATGTAATCTACTCTGGCTTTTATAAGTGAATACTGTTCGCTGAGTAACAGGACTCCAGTTTCTCACACATTGATACGAATGTGATGCGCGTTTAGAGATGTGTGTCTTATTGTCGATGATGTCACGGCTGGACGAACGGCTCAGATTTAAGGACTGTAACTAAAGTGACAGCCGCTAAATAAAGGGTTAGTTGCAGATGAAGTACCTGCAGTGCACCACGATGGGACCGCCGTAGGATGGGTTCAGCTGTTTGACCTTCTTGAGGAACTTCAGCATCCCGATGGGCGAGAAGGGCACGCCGAAGTCCGGCCAGCTGGTGAAGTGAAGCTGGGTGACCATACGAGGTGATTTGGAGCCGTCACTGGCTTGCTGTTTGGGATACAAAGCAAAAAAACCAGTTAATAATTAGTAATTAATAATAAATAATAATTGATTTCTGTTTTAAAGAACTGACAGACTTTTTTTTTTCCATCTTTTTACATTAAATACATTTACATTTAGCCATTTAGAAGACGCGTTTATCCAAAGCGAGGCACATGGTTGGCCACAGCACCCCTGGAGCAACGAGGGTTGAGGGTCTTGCTCAAGGACCCACAGTGGTAACTTCAGTGGACCTGGGATTTGAACCCACAACCTTCAGATTCTATACATTTGGTCATTTTTTTTTTTACATTTAGTCATTAAGCAGACTCTTTTATCCAAAGCGACTTACAAGGTGAACACAGGGTTAATCACAACATCCCTGGAGCAACAAGGGTTAAGGGTCTTGCTCGAGGACCCACAGTGGTAACTTCAGTGAACCTAGGATTTGAACTCCCAACCTTCAGATTGATAGTTTAACGCCCTGACCACTGAGCTACCACTCCAACCCCTAGGGTACCACTCGCTGGGGTAAGTTTTTACGCTATTACTAGTAACTCTAGACCATCCAAAGCTTTTCCTGTTGGTTCGTTCCGACGTCGCTCTCTTCCTGTGCACACTTGACCTCATTTGTACAGAAGTCTGCAGCAGTTTCAGCTCTGAGTCAAGCGACCGACTACAGCGAGGAGGAAGTGTTTACGGGGAGGGCGGCGGGACTTACGTATTGCACACAGAACTTTCGTATCGTGTAGTCAACCAGAACGGTGATGTCCTCCACGGCGACTCGCACGTTCCCGTACGTCCAGCAGCCCTTATCAGGCCAGTACTGGTAACACTTGTCCTATAAGAGAGAGAAGCGAACCAAATTAACACATCTGTAAACAAAGGTCGAGAGAAGGATAACTTGGCACTTGGCGTACAGGCGGTTCTAAGCGTTCTGAGGTTCCTAAGGTGACTTCGGAGCCTCTGGACCTAATCAGTCCTGCCTGTCGATCAGAATTAGACGGCCCGAGCTGGACGGATAATGCTCTCTTAATGACACTCCGCTGCCTAATTATGATAACGCCTGCGAGGGCTTTATAAGTCTTTGTTTAATCATCGATTCGGCGCTCGGTCAGAGCTCGTATCCATCTCGCCGCCATCCTGCTTTTATTGATTTGGGGCCACGCCGAAAAGATGTGAAATAGGAACTAAAAATGAGGGTGGAGGCTAAAAAAAAAACAGAATAAAGTGCTCTATTTAAAACTCAACATGACTTTGATGTACAGTACCAGTCTAAAGTTAGGCCACGCCCCCCTCTCGCTCGTCTATTTCCTCCACTTACTATATACGTAGATGGACTGTTTTACTTTATTCTTTTTGTTAGAACCCCATTGGTTCGCCGTTGGTCAGGAGCATCACACAACAGGGGAGTTACCACGTTCTCCCCGTGTCCGCATGGGTTTCCTCCGGGTTCTCCGGTTTCCTCCCACAGTCCAAAAACATGGATTAAGGTCAATTGAATTCTCCAAATTGCCCCACATAGTCTGTTTATGTAAGTCAGTGTGTGCCCAGCGATAGATTGGCGTCCTGTCCTGGGTGTATCTGCCCAGCACCCAAAACATTCTTCCCCGGATGGGCATTGGGAACCCCCCCCCACCCCAGTAGAGGATAAAGCGGAAGATAATGGATGGATTGGTGGACCTCAGTGACACTGCTGGAATAATGCACCCACCAAATAATACCAGCTTTATGGTGATACCATTGGGATCCTGACTATTAGGAGGGTACACAATATGTGCTGTTCAACACAAACAGATGGACTATAGGGTTTCTTATTCCTATCCCAGCACTGCTGCAGTAAAACCCCCTCAACCACATCAGTGTCACTGCAGAACTGACAATAAACAATCCACCACCCAAACGTTACCTGTTCTGTGATGCTCCTGAGAACCAACACAGAACACAGAACCAACAGAACAGATGGACCACAGGGTTTCTTGTTCCTATCCCAGCAGTATCCCAGCACAGCTGCACTAAAACCCCCTCACCACATCAGTGTCACTGCAGAACTGACAATAAACAATCCACCACCCAAATGTTACCTGTTCTGTGATGCTCCTGAGAACCAACAGAACACAGATGGACTACAGTCTGTATATTAAAACTACAAAGTCCATCTCTATGGGAAGTGGAACTGAGAACATGGAGCACAAATGGAGCTACTTTTGTCGGATTCTCTATTTTTTTCCTCCATGTTTAAAGTACATTATTTGACTTTTTACTTTTACTTTACTTCTACTTTTTAGTTATTTGAACGTTAAGCAAATTAAAACACGGTAGTTTCTTGTACCCAGCGAAACCTGAATCCACGTTTCCGCGTGTTTTCAACATTTTTAAATTTGCGGCGGTAGTTTAGGTGTTATTAATCTGTTCTCCACGCGTTATTTAAACGTTCTTTACACGTTCTCGACCTTCGGTCATGTTCTATGATTTAAACGCCGCTGTTTCCACATGCAGACCGCCAGCGGCCGCCATGACACCCGCCTGTTTACATCCAGTTTCCCGCCTTCCTACGGTGTCTTACGTCACAAGCCACTGCGTCACAAAACCACGTCATAAACGTACGTAAAACTTGCAGCATATACACAAACATTAGTTTTTTTTTTAATTTTTTTTATTTATATTACATATGTTTCGAACACGACGCTCGGATAACGGACTGACTCGTAACGTTTACTTGAGTCGTTTTAAACGATTCCGAGTCGAGAGTCATTCGGAAGTCCCGAACGGCTCCTGATTTTAGGGTTGCACCTTTCGGAAGTTGAGGGCTGATTAAAAGCAATTAGTCGTAATTAAAGCTTAAAAAGCTTTATTATCACTTAACACACTTGCTTGTAATAAATAAAATCTGTTTGGAGTGGCAGGGTCGCTTAGTAGTTGCCATGTTCTCCTCTCAGAGCTGAATCTGGACCTGGGTGGAGTTTGCATGTTCTCCCCGTGTCCGCGTGGGTTTCCTCGGGTTCCTCGGGTTTCCTCCCACAGTCCAAAAACATGGATTCATGGTAAATTGAATGCTCCAAATTGCCCCAATACAGAGTGTGTTTATGTGTGTGAGTGAGTGTGTGCCCAGCAATAGATTGCCCCACTGTCCTGGGTGTATCTGCCCAGCGCCTGAAACGTTCTCCCCTGGATGAGCATCGAGAACCCCCTGCGACCCTAGTAGAGGATAAAGCGGAAGATAATGGATGGATGGATGAAATCTGTTTGTGTGGACTTTTAAATTTTATTTATAAAAATTAAATTGAGAGCTATGTGTAAAGTTGTGTATGGGGGATGGGGGGGGGCTTTAAATCATTATTATTACATTTAGTGTTGATGTTGCCTAACAGACATGTTTATTATATATATACAAAAATACGGAACAAATCGCGTTACGGGACGGGATACGGGACGATTCCGTATTTTACCCTACCCCCTAATGGGGGGTACCTAACATGTTGAATAGGAATATGTTGCATGTTAGTAAACTATTTTCATGTGCTAATGACACATCACTACGAACAAAGCATTGAAATTAATAAATTAAGATCCGTTTGGCAGTCAAAATAGCCAGCTTATCTTCTACCATCGAAATAGCAATCTGCCAAAGTCAGAGCGCACATGGTTCTTAAAGGGAACAGCGAGTGACACGCTGATTGTTGTTTTTTTTTTTTTTTTTATCTCGCTAAAGATAAAATAATTGCCCTAAAATACTAAAATGGGGCCTTTTGTACATTATGATGTTTTGTTTTAAGCAGAAAATAATATTAAATCTTTTTTTTTTCAATATTTTTATGATTGATTGGGTAGCCTGTACCATCATGACATATGTTTAAGTAACATGAACATGAACCCATGTGTGGACAAAAGGGAGAAAAGCCACGCCCACCTCTTTCCTCTCCTTCAGGTTGGTCAGCATGACGATGGTCGCTGATTTTTGTTCCCAGATCATTCTCCAGAAATCGGCCGCCGTCTCCTGTTTCGGTCCTGCAACACAGACGTGTTATTGAGCTCGCGTGGCTGCGTGTGGATTTGGAAACACGGACACATCGGATCTCAAAGATTAGGAGTCTGATGTTGAGATTCCAATGCGCTGAGCTCACCTTGTGCTGCAATGAATTTGTTTTTGTCCGTGTAGCCCTGCGAGACAAAGAGAAGGATTTAATAAAGTACGCACGGCTGCGATTTAAGGGCTTATTTGATTATTTACACTGGTGGGAATTTATTTCTCATTATAATTATATGATTATCACATTAACTTTTGAACATTATCTGGTTTCTGCGTCCCTCTGTGACATTAAACACAAAATCTTTGGGTTGTGGATTAAACAGTACATCTTAATGGGTGTCATGGTGGTGCAGAGGTTTGCACGTTAACCTCACAGTAACAAGGTTACGGATCGTCGGAATCACGAGGTCATGTACGAGTTGTAATACTAATGTTGCTTCATGTAGCTTTGTTGTTGTACAGTTACTTTAATCCGTAATACATTCGTGTTCATCCCGAAGGAAGGAAGACAAACCACAAATTAATTCGACTGCTATAGCCCCGCCCTTTTCTTGTGTAGCTTACTGATCTAAAGCACCTCCTCATTTCTTTTCTACTCTGAGGGGTCATTTGTAATTCTACAATTACAGACTGTAGTCCATCTGTTGGTTCTCCGTCTCTTTTGGTCCAGGAGCATCACAGAACAGGGATCAATTGGGTGGTGGATTGTTTATTGTCAGTTCTGCAGTGACACTGCTGGGATAGGAATAATCCACCGACCCAATAACCCCTGCTCTGTGGTGGTACTATTGGGGTTCTGACCATTAGAACAGAGTACACAGTATGTACTGTAGAACACACACAGATGGACTACAGAATGGAATTGTAGAACTACAAAGTCCATTTTTACAGAAAGTGGAACCGAGAACATGGACAATAAGTGAAGCCAAGGAGGCGTGTCCATACTAATTTCTGTATTTCTGTACTGTATAATCCATCCATCCATTATTTCCCGCTTTATCCTCTATTAGGGTCGTGGGGGGGGTTCCGCAAGCCCATCCAGGTGAGAATGTTTCGGGCGCCGGGCAGATACACCCAGGACAGGACGCCAATCTATTGCTGGGCACACACTCACTCCCACACACACACTCTATATGGGGCAATTTGGAGAATTCAATTGACCTTGATCCATGTTTTTGGACTTTGAGAGGAAACTGGAGAACCCGGAGAAAACCCACGTGGACACGGGGAGAACGTGAAAACTCCACCCAGATTGGGATTCGAACCGGGAATCCCTAGTGCTGAGCGGAGAACATGCCAACCATTAAGCCACCGTACTGTATAATATGCTGTTTAATATATATATATATATATATATATATATATAATTTATTTTAAAGGCACGGTTCTTTGACATGTTCTTCTCTCAGCGCTAGGGATTCCCGGTTCGAATCCCCATCTGGGTGGAGTTTCCATGTTCTTCCCATGTCCGTGTGGGTTTCCTCCAGGTTCTCCGGTTTCCTCCCACAGTTCAAAAACATGGATCGAGTCAATTGAATTCTCCAAATTGCCCCATATAGAGTGTGTCTGTGTGAGTGAGTGTATGCCCAGCAATAGATTGGCGCCCTGTCCTGGGTGTAACTGCCCAGCGCCCGAAACGTTCTCCCCTGGATGGGCATGGGGAACCCCCCCCAGCGACCCTAATAGAGGATAAAGCAGGAGATAATGAATGAATGAATAAATTTATATATATGTATATATATAAAAGACATAACACTTACATCTATATATGAAGAATTGATGTAATCTGAGTTTGGAACGCCTTCGATTTCTGTCAGCACCACTCTGGATTGATCGTCTAAATCCATCAAAGAGAAAAAAATAATTATTATTGTTCAGTAATCTGAAGTATGTTTGTGTTATAAGTAGCAGAGATGAAGATGTTGTGATGCTTATTGGAAATAAAGAAGATGAGTTTATTAGAGAGACGGGACAGGAAGAACTTTTGGAGACAATGTTAGGGAGGAAAGATTGAGATGCTTTGAACGTGTACAGAGGAGGGATGCTGAGGATGGAGGAGGAGGAGAGGATGGACACAGAGGAGGTTTATGGATGCGGTGAGGGTGGGTTGCAGGTGGTTGGAATGATTCAGAAGGAAGCGCGAAGATGGAGATTGAAAATCCATGGTGGCGCCCCCTAATGGAAACATCAGAAGAGGTATGAGGTTTATACCAGCAGAAGGATGCTGAGGATGGAGCAAGAGAGGAAGGGCAAAGGGGAGGTTTACGGATGTAGGGAGGGAGGGCATGCAAAATAAAGAATAATGACCCACTGTGGCGCCCCCTAATGGGAACACCCAGAAGAAGACATGGATATGTACGCAGATACAAATGTATATGGGCATCATTCCTGCATTTATATCTTATTTCCAATGTTATTTTTAGTTTTAGCTCCAAGATCAATTAATAATAATTTCCTTTGATAAATTTTTAGGATGACTTGTTCTGGTTTTTGCATAATTTTAAGCTAATATATAATCCATAAAGCTAAAATAGAGGAACTTCAGTGGTTCACAACTGAGCCCTGACCTCAAACACAACAAACCCTTATCGTTAACACCAACGTCTTAAGTCACCAAATGCTTTCTCCACCAAAACAGGCACTGATTTCCTCAGACGTCCCCCAAAATCAATGTCTCCACCCACGGCTTGGAAATCAGAAGCTGAAGCGCTGAGCCTCGGCGGGGGTCGGGGTTTTAGATGAGCGTTATATCTTTAAAAAAACGATGCTGCTCGCCTCGTCAGCTTCAAAGCTGAATGAACCGTGTGCTGCGCTCCGCAGTAGATATTTTAAAAAGCTACTTCAGAGATCGACATGTTGACTCCCACAGACGGGAGCTTGAGGTAGCTTCGCTTTTAGACAAACAGGAAATCAATCGCAGCCGCAAAGGTGAGATTCTCTGTGCTGCTGTAGTGTTCTGCAGTCAAGACTTTTATCACTGACAGTCAGAACTAATACAGTTTTATAAATCAGACCTTCAGAACGAGTAAATTCTCTCATACTAAGTTAGCATATGTAACTATAAGTACCATACCATTACCATTATCTTCCGCTTTATCCTCTATTAGGGTCGCGGTGGGGCTCCCAATGCCCATCCGGGGAGAACGTCTCGGGCACTGGGCAGATACAGATACACCCAGGACAGGGCGCCAATCTATCGCTGGGCACACACTCACTCACACATACACACTCTATATGGGGCAATTTGGAGAACTCAATTGACTTGGTCCCTGTTTTTGGACTGTGGGAGGAAACCGGAGATCCCAGAGGAAACCCACGCAGACACGGGGAGAACATGGAAACTCCACCCAGATGGGGATTCGAACCGGGAATCTCTAGTGCTGAGAGGAGAACGTGCTAAACCACTAAGCCACCGTGCCGCCCGTAACTATAAGTAGTATTTCAAATATTAAATTACAAATAAGAGTTTGGATTGGGTGTATCTAACTCATACAACCACTTAGTGCTTAATTACACTTAATTACAACATCAGATCTTTCTGGAATGAACAGGCAACTCAACTGTGAGTCCATGTCCTCATCCTATCCCGGCTCAACGAACGTATTGTATTGCTTGCTGGTCTCCCAGCTCATCTTGTCTTCAACCGACCTTTGGATGGTCACTCCACCACTCATCCCTCTCCATTGGCCTTTCGTAGTTGACTGATTTGACTGCAAGAACCTGACTCTGGTCGACAGGAGAATCTCTAGATCTTCTCCTTCTTGCCTTCACTCTATTTTCCTAAGCTACAGCCGTGGTACCAGCGGTACCGGTTCTCACTTCATATGGTTCACCACTAAATATTTGGGGAAGGTTCTTTCTATCTTGAGACATTCTGCATCTTTAAAAAAAACCCTCAAGGCACATCTCTTCCAGTACCACTTGCTTTATATATACAAAATAATAAATAAATAATAAATCCAGGAATTACAAATAAATTACAATTAAAAGTTTTGGCGGGGTGTATTACAGCCGCGGTACCAGTGGTACCGGTTCCATATGGTTCACCATTGATAAATAATGGAAGGTTCTTTCTAGCTTGAGCCATTTGGCATCTTTAAGAAACACCATCTCTTGCTTTATATATAAAAAATATTAAATAAAAAATAAAGGAATTGAAGATCAGCAAACGATTGGTGTTGATCATACATCCGATCAGCTGGTTCCTCTTTAACTCCTGAATCGTGTTGGTCTCTCATTTGTACGTCGCATTGTTAAATATTTTATTCAACGGGACACATGTTGTCCATATATTTCTGTACGTTTGCCAAACAGTGAACTTACAGGGAAGAATATTGGGATATCTGTTCTTGTCTTTGTTTTCTTCTCGATTGGCTTCCTCGTACGTTCCTTGTGGGTTACATCCTGGTAATGACTGTAACAATAAACAGCAAAACACAAATATAATACGTCCCACCACTATGAATCCCTATTAACAGGTCACATTCTGCATTTTACAGCGTTGTTTACACCATGTGCTGAACTTTACTTCACCCAAAGCCCGACTTCCTCTTAGACCCAGACTGATTCAGCATCCATTAAGACAAAAGGCCATCGATATCCTTTCCGTACGAGCCGGAATTCATTCCCTAATTCGGTGGCTGGTGTCTGAGTCAGCGGCCAGTTATTCAATTTAAAGCTCCGACGGAACGACTCCTGAATCAGCCGCCATGGACGGGGTAATTCTGACGTGAATCACGGGCAAATGATTCACTGACGAATGACTCTCCCGCATCTGAATGTTAATGAGGTGCCAGGATTCTCGAGGAGCTTGGATTCTGATAGGCCGCTGAATGTGCTGATTGTTGATCGGGGGAATAATTCAATATGGATTCCTGACGTTCGGAATCATTGTTCTCAGGCTCGGCAAAACTCAGACACAATACTTACACAGGGACCGCAGTGAGAATGGAAAAAATACCACGGGAACTATGACGGGGGGGGGGGGGTGTAATTCAGTTTATAAATGAACAGCGGGACTCACATTGTATTCCACTCGGAAGAGTTTCCCATCGTCCGCCGATCGGATGCGGTACTCGTCTTCCAGGTTGTCTACGGGGATGGGGAGGTAGGTCTTGGACGTGGAGGACGATCTTGGCAGCAAGACCACCGTCTGTTGCTCTGTAACAAAACAGGTGGTGAAGGTCAGGGTCTAAGATTTTCATCTCGCTCCCAAGTCATTCTTGATCACTTGGGATGACTTCAAATTCAGTTCCCTAGGGTCACGGGGGGGTTCCCCATGCTCATCCAGGGAGAACATTTCAGGCGCTGGGCAGAGACACCCAGAACAGGACGCCTATCCATATCACTAGGCACACACTCACTCACACTCTCTATATGGGGCAATTTGGAGAATTCAATGGACCTCGAATCCATGTTTTTGGACTGTAGGAGGAACCCAGATGAAACCCATGGGGACACGGGAAGAACATGGAAACTCCACCCAGATTGAGATTCGAACCTGGCGCTCGAATCCCCAGCGCTAAAAGGCAGACGTGCTGACCACTACACCGTGCCGCCCAATGTGTGAATAGTTTCTAGTAAATATTAGTTTTTTATGTTTAATGATATAAATCGGGGGCGACTTGACGGGTTAGCAGCCAGCACGTCTGCCTCTCAGCACTGGGGATCCAGGTTCGAATCCCGATCTGGGTGGAATTTGCATATTCTCTCTGTGTCCCTGTGGGCTTTCTCCTTCCATGGTCCGAAAAAATGGATTCAAGGTGAATTGGCTGCTCTAAATTGCCCCAATATAGTGTGTGTGTAAGTAAGTAAGTAAGTAAGTACCCAAACATAGATTGGTGTCCTGTGCTGGGTGTATCTACCTAGCGCCTGAAACGTTCTCCCCTGGATGTGCATTGGGAACCCCCGTCCCCCCGTCCTTTATCCTCTATTAGGGTCGCGGGAGGTTCCCCATGCCCATCCAGGAGAGAACGTCTCGGGCGCTGGGCAGATAGACCCAGGACAGGGCGCCAATCCATCGCTGGGCACACACTCACTCACACAGACACACTCTATATGGGGCAATTTTTTTTTGAGAATTCAATTAACTTGATCCATGTTTTTGGACTGTGGGAGGAAACCGGAGAACCCGGAGGAAACCCACGCAGACACGGGGAGAACATGGAAACTCCACTCAGATGGGGATTCGAACTGGGAATCCCTAGTGCTGAGAGGCGAACGTGCTAAACCACTAAGCCAATGAGGTTTATAAGTTACAAAAAATTTTTTTTCTTTTGTCGTTGTTAAATTGTTGTTGAAGCAACTTTGTAAAACCCGCTGCGATCGGCAACCGAAATGATCAGAAGTCATGTTGCGACTCGCCCCACGCATTTCACACACTAATGGCATTGGAGATTTCAGTTTTGCTGCGTTGACATGCCACGGCTTTTTTTATAACGCTTAAGGGTGTGTGTGTGTGTGTGTGTGTGTGTGTGTGTGTGTGTGTGATTTCTAGCTGCATTAGTGGCACTGTAATAATCAGCATTAAGAAGATAACAGCATGGCGAGCGTAGACAAAACAAAGTCCTCAGAGCTACAGATTTCAAACTGCATTTAAAAGAACGTTAGGGTTTAGAACCCCACACGTTGCTCATCGGTTCCACGCCACACGTCGCATGTATTTGCACGATAAGGTTGAAATAAACTCGTATAAAAAGCGTATAAAAAAAAAAAAAAAGGCAAACGTCTCTGAATAATAGCGTGAAGTACGATGTTATATTTTCTGTATTGGCTGATCGCCACAAAGTTATAAATGCTATTGTACTGAAATGGTACTGAAACGGCGATGGGCCGGTGTCCACGCGCCACCATTTTGAATATACCGCATATCAGCATTTCAGCCATATTTCCTGCAGTACGAATTATGGGCGGTTTTTATTGATGTTCACAGTTTTTTACGTTTGAAAACCGCAGACTCACTTCCCATTTACGTGGAGCCATGCCAACCCAAAGTAAACAAATGCTTTTAGGAAGTGGACTCAACCCTATTGATAATAAAGCGTCAGAATCAGAATCAGGTTTATTGATCACATACGGGGTTATACATGGTACAGCCAGCAGTGAAATTCTTTTTTGACCTCTCCACAGAAAATAAAATTTGTTTCAAGGATAAGAATAAGAAAAGTAGGTTGGAGTAAGAATTTAAAAATAAGATAAGGTCAAATTAAATTTAACTCTGTATTTATAGTGTGCAATGCAATTATAAAGTGGGTTGTGCTTTTGTGCAAATATTGCAGTGCAGTGTTACAGGTTCAAGTTAATGTCCGTTTAGTCCTGGTTCAGGGTCCGAATCGCCGTTGAGAAGAAGCTCCTCCTCATCCTCTCTGTGTTTGCCTTCAGGACACGAAAACGCCGTCCTGATGGCGACAGAGTAAAGAGCTTGTTGTCCGGATGACTGGAGTCCTCCCCGATCTTTTTGGCTTTAAATGAGGAACGCTTCACGGATTCGCGTGTCATCCTTTCGCAGTGCTCATGCTAATCTTTTCCGTATCAATCCAATTTTAGTATACGCACTTTAAACCTGTACGAGGGGGTTCGAGTTCATTGGTGGTTTACTTCTTACAGAAGTTAACCCACGACAAATTTCTAATATGACTCTGATTAGTTTTCAGTATTTGTTATTTTGGAAAGCACACGGAATTAGATAGGCCACAGAAATCATGATGTCATTTTGAGGTTCTTATAGACCTGTAGGTGGCACTCTTGTGTCTTTTGAGTCATGGGGTCCAATCAAACACCCTGCCTGAGCTGCGTTCTGATGCTCATTAAATACCCCACACCCCGCCCACTCTTGATTTTCCCGCATTCCTCCTGCGCCATTTAAATAGCAATGCTGCGTGTGAATATATCTTCACCGATGGGCGTGGCCGTCTGAAAATGAGGTGTGTTGAGCTACATTTCTGGCGTTTTTCAATAACCAAGGTGCACCACTTCGCTATTCCCAAAGCTGGTGTATGGCCACGCCCGTCTCACGTCTCATTTAAATGTACGTTACATTCAAACTGCTTATAAAAATGGGCGGGTCAATGTAATTGACTGGCGTACTGTTGTCATAACTACAACCAATCATTATTATTATGCATTTATCCATCCATTATCTTCCGCTTTATCCTCTACTAGAGTCATGGGGGGGGGGGGGGTTCCCCATGCCCATCCAGGGGAGAACATTTTGGGCGCTGGGTAGATACACCCAGGACAGGGGGGCAATCTATCACTGAACACACTCTCTATATGGGGCAATTTGGAGAATTCAATTGACCTGGATCCATGTTTTTGGACTGTGGGAGGAAACTAGAGAACCCGCAGGAAACCCACGTGGACACGGGAAGGACATGGAAACTCCACCCAGATTGGGATTCGAACCAGGAATCCATAGTGCCAACCCCTAAGCCACCATGATTGAGCCAAATGCTGAACTTAAACCAAGATTCACAGGAACATGGAGAACCTCATGGATCAGCGCATTGAGTCCAGGTAGCTGCACCGCCCAAATAGCAATGGCAAAAAACAAAAGTCAGAGCGCCACCTGGCTCTTAAAGGGAACGGCACGTGACGCGCTGATTGGTTTATTGCACGTTATGCCCGAAACACACCCATAAAGAATTCAGATCTAATTAATTTGAGCTCCTCGGGGTTAAAGGGTTGTTTTCAGGAGGTTAACTCCAGACCTGGGATTGAACCCTAAACCTCCTGTTCACAGTTCTGCTCATTAACCACTTCCTCGTTATTTTAACCTAAATACTACAGAAAACCGAAGTCGTTAGGGAAAAAAACGAGAAGAAAAACCTCGGTGCACAATGGGAATTAAAACGATCTGGTTTCGAGGTTCCAGAAGTCCAATTTCTATTTACCATGTTGCTTAAGAATTGTTTTTTTTAAACATAATATAACTTTGCAGCCATTTTTATTCACAAGTCTCCAAACCTAAAGGTCACGGGGTCATCCATGAAGGTCCAGATGATTTAACGACATAGAAACTTAATTAATAGTACACCGTCAATAAACAGATTTACAGATTTCTAAACCTAAACCAGCTGAGGTGACGGTGGCAAGGAAAAACTCTCTGGTGTTAATTAATCTGCCCCCGTCCTGAATGTTACTAAAGCGAGCCACTTGTGTTTCGCTGAATTCCAAATTAGAGTTCGTCAAAAACGTAATCACAAATAAAAATAAGACCAATAAAAACCAAATCTAAATGACTCGTTTAAATCGATTCCGCAGTTTGATTCATCATGTTTCAGGCCAAATGACTCTCTGAGTCATTAAATAATGAAATTTATTACAATTCCATACCAGAAAATATTTAATTTAGTTTAATAGTAGATTAAAATATTTTTATTTATATTTTAATTCGATAACGATTTTTTTTTTACGATTTATTAAGAATGATTCTTTACAAATGATTTGATTTAATAAAATGTTAATAATGATTCCACATTTCAACAAGATTTTATTTGATACTGCATTAAAATTGATTTACGTCTAGGATTAATATGAGATTAAGAACGACTGATTCAAGATTTAATTTAATACTGGATTCATAAAGATTCTTTCTTCATGACTTAATTTATTAGATTATTGAAAATTATTGAAAACTTTCAGAGATTGATTCCTTACTCAGGATTAAATTTGATAATGAGATTATTAAGGGTTCTGTATTCATGATTTCATTTGCTACTGGATTAAGAATGATACAGATTGATATGAGATTAAGAATGGTTCCATAGCCGTGATTTAATTTAATATGCGATTAAAAATGATTTCACATTCAAGATTTAATTTAGGAATGATTCTTCAGTCATGATTCAACTGAATATGAGATTAAAATGATTCTGTATAAACAATTTATTTTGATACTGAATTAAGAATGATTATTTATGATTTAGATTAATATGAGATTAAGAATGACTCTGTATTCAAAATTTTATTTGATACTGGATTAGGAATGATTTGTGATACAGATTGATATGAGATTAAAAATGATTCCATAGCTATGATTTAATTTAATACAAGATTAGGAATGATTCCTCATTCAAGATATAATTTGATACTAGATTAGGAATAATTTTTTGATCATGATTCAATTTAATATGAGATTGAACTGATTCTGTATTCAGGATTTAATTCGACACTGGATTAAAAATGATTATTTGGGATTCAGATTGCTATGAGATTAAGAATGATTCTATAGCTATGATATAATTTAATACGAGATTAGGAATGATTCCACATTCAAGATATAATTTAAAACTGGATTAGGATTAACAATCCTTTGTCACGATTCAACTCGATATGAGATCAAACTGATTCTGTATTCTGGCTTTAATTCGACACTGGATTAAAAATGATTGTTTATTTGGGATTCAGATTGCCATGAGATTAAGAAAGATTCCATAGCCATTATTGAATCTAATTTGAGTTAATAATAATTTGATACTGGATTAAGAATGATTCTTTAGTCCCGATTCAACTTGATATGAGATTGAAAACGATCCGTGGTTTCATTTGATGCGAGATTAAGAATGATTCTGCATTCATGATTCATATTGAAACGAGATTAAAAATACTTTTTAACGTCCGATTCTGCCTTTGCTTCTGCGAGCGCAGTCAGATGCCGGCGTTACATCCTGTTAAAAGGGCAGTGCAGACACAGCTGAGCCCACGCCGTCATCACGACCGGCCCCGCGATAAACCCATAACACCATAACAGTAACGAAATGAATCAACTAACAAAATGAATCAACTAACGAAATGAATCAACTAACAAAATGAATCAACTAAGGAAATGAAGTGAGAATGAAGCGCTTTAACGGTACCTTGTTCTTCCAGGATGCCATTCGGTATCTTTTTGTCGACTACGGTGATGTCGGCTTTTTGCCGGTTTTTGAACCTGAACAGATAAGGAGAGGAACAATAAGGGGACACCTACAGAAGTAAGAAAGTAGGGCAGAGACAAGCAGAAGAGTATGAAACACGTTCCACACACACACACACACACTGCTGTTAAAGAAAAAAAAGATTTCAAACCGAAATAAAGATCTGCTCTTCCTGATTTCACTCACCATCGAAGACTGAGGCTGTTCTTTCTCATCAGAGGCTTAGAACCAACACAGTCTGACCTTCAGAACCGTATGACTGGAGCTACACTTGACCCAGTGTTAGGCTTTTCTACTCTGTGTGTGTGTGTGTGTGTGTGTGTGTGTGTGTGTGTGGTTGGAGAGGGTATGTGTCACTTTCAGTTCTTGGCCCTGCCTGCCTGAAAGGGGTGGAGTGTAAAGATGATGTAACACATAACTGTGCATGTGTGTGCATTTGTCTGTGCGTGTGTGTGTGTATGTGTGTGTATGCGTACTAGTGTGCGTGCGTGCGTGCATGTATTTATGTGCATGTTCGTGTGTGTGCATGTATGTGTATCTATGTGTGTGTGTGCGTGATTGTATGTGTGTGTATGCGTACTAGTGTGCGTGTGTGTGCATGTATGTGTATGTGTTTTTGTATGTGTGTGTATGTATGTATGTGTGTGTATGTGTGTGTGTATGTGTGTGTGTGTATATGTATATATATATATATATATATATATATATATATATGTGTATATGTGTGTGTGTGTGTGTGTGTGTGTGTGTGTGTGTGTATGTATGTGTGTGTGTGTGTGTGTATGTGTGTGTGTGTGTGTGTGTGTGTGTGTGTGTGTGTGTGTATGTATGTGTGTGTGTGTGTGTGTGTGTGTATGTATGTATGTGTATGTATGTATGTGTGTGTGTTTGTTTATGTGTATGTATGTGTGTGTATGTATGTATGTGTGTGTATGTGTATATGTATGTATGTATGTATGTATGTATGTGTGTATGTTTGTTTATGTGTATGTATGTGTGTGTATGTATGTGTATGTATGTATGTGTGTATGTATGTGTATGTATGTGTGTGTATGTGTATGTGCATGTATGTATGTGTATGTATGTATGTGTGTGTGTATGTATGTATGTGTGTGTATGTATGTGTATGTATGTGTGTGTGTTTGTGTATGTGTATGTATGTGTGTGTGTGTATGTATGTGTGTGTATGTATGTATGTGTGTGTATGTGTATGTATGTATGTGTATGTATGTATGTGTATGTATGTATGTGTATGTATGTGTATGTGTGTGTGTACCTGAGGCAGTAGCAGGCCACCAGGGCCGCGGCGAGCGCCAGCAGTGAGAGCACGAGGAATGTGGGCAGGGTGTAGGGGTTGGGGTCCGATGTGCCTTTCAAAGGGAAAAGGAGAGGCTCTTAAACGGCGAGCAAACAAAGAGACAGGAAGCAGAACCTCCCACTGGGCTCTCGGCCGGCGCGGGCCCCGACTATCGCTGGGCACACACTCACTCACACACACAGACACACTCTATATGGGGCAATTTGGAGAACTCAGTTGACTTTGATCCATGTTTTTGGACTGTGGGAGGAAACCCGGAGGAAACCCACACGGACACGGGGAGAACATGGAAACTCCACCCAGATGGGGATTCGAACCGGGAATCCCTAGTGCTGAGAGGAGAACACTAAGCCACCATGCCCCCCCCCCCCCCCCACGTTAACGTTAACGGACTGTAACGAACTTCCACTCGAACGCTTCCACTCATAATTACTGATTTTTTTATTGCTGCAATTCGTTCTAATTTAAATGAATAGCAGTGAAGTGCGTTTAACGATATTAACCGGAATTATTCATAAATATATCAGCAGATATTTGCATTAGAAGAAAAAAGATTAAATTATAAAGATTAAAAAACAGGAAGCTTTATTTGTGAATGTGCTTTCGGTTCCGTTGTGAAACTCACCATCCGTAGTATTCGCAGGCCGCGGTGAGAGCGTCGACACAAACAGAACTGGAAGCATTGCGGCTGCACGGGGGGGGGGGTAAGAGAGAGAGA
>JAFMOD010000119.1:196339-206339 GCA_019802435.1 Corydoras maculifer
ACACACACACACACACACACTGTGAAAACCATTTGTTTATAATCTATGATAGATCATCTGCACCATGATTATAAACTGATGAAGCTTTACACTGTGGAGACCTTCGATGTTATACAGATCAGAGATGGAGCCTTGGACCCAACGACAGGGGAGGGGGTGGAGGGGGTGGAGGGGGTGCAGCGGGGTGGAGGTGTCATTCTAATTGGGGCTTTTAAGGATTAAGAAGATTAGGCATGAGGTTAATAGAGGGACGGGATAGGTCGGCGAGAGGAAGCTGATTTGGACATGAAGAGGAGGTTTAGGTATGGTGTGAAGGAGGACATGCGGGTGGTTGAGCATATTTTGGATGGGGGGGTGGGGAATGGCCAGTCCGCGGTAGCGCCCCCTAATGAGAACAGCCGAAAGAAGCAGAAGCAGAAGAAGCAGAAGAAGCAGATGTGGCCTGATGCTCAGAGGAAGCAGAACTGAGCCCCAGATCTTGCAAAACAGTCAGCCGAAGCCGTTGGCGTCGTTGGCGTCGTTGGCGTCGTTGGCGCGAATGAGCTCACACACGCCAGCTGCCGGTTCTCGAAGAACATGAGAACATGAGGACCTTAATTCCGCCAGACTGGAGGAGGAAACGATTCTGTCAGCAAGTGATGCTCATCTCATCTCATCAGCATCCACTCTGTCCTCTACCAGGGTCGGGGGGAAGGGGGGGTCCCCATGCCCATCCAGGAGAGGACGTTACTGGCACTGAGCAGAGACACCCATGACAGGGCGCCAATCTATCACTAGGCGCGCACACACACACACACACACACACACACACTATATAGGGGCAATTTAGAGCAGCTAGTTCACCTTGAGGTGAACTGGAGGAAACCGGAGAGCCTATAGAAAACCAAGTTGAAACGGGGGGGAAGATGCAAACTCCACCCAGATCTGGATCCCAGCGGTGAGAGGCAAACACAGCACACATACCATACAGGGGCAATTTAGAGCAGCCAATTTACCCTAAATCCATGTTTTTCCGACTGGAAACCGGAGAACCCGGAGGAAACCCACGTGGACACGAGAGAGAACCTGGAAACTTGGGAAGATGGATTCCCAGCATCGAGAGTTGGACGTGCTGACAATAAACCACCACTCCATACATACCATATAGGGGCATTTTAGAGCAGCCGATTTACTTTAAATCCATGTTTTTGGCCTGTAAGAGGAAACCCACATGCTCAAGGGGGAGAACATGGGGAACCCTCCCCCATCACGACACTAGGGCGGCAGTGGTGAGCATGTTCTCCTCTCAGGGTTAGGGATTCCCAGTTCGAATCCCAATCTGGGTGAAGTTTCCGTGTCCTCCCTGTGTCCACATGGGTTTCCTTCCACAGTCCAAAAACATGGATCGAGGTTAATTGAATTCTCCAAATTGCCCCATATATTGCCCCATATAGTGTCTCTGTGTGAGTGAGTGTGTTCGAATCCCAATCTGGGTGGAGTTTCCATGTTCTCCCCGCGTCCACATGGGTTTCCTCTGGGTTTTCCGGTTTCCTCCCACAGTCCAAAAACATGGATCAAGGTTAATTGAATTCTCCAAATTGCCCTATATAGTGTCTCTTTGTGAGTGAGCGTGTGTGCCCCCCCACGACCCTAGTAGAAGATAAAGTGGAAGACACAACATCCAACTGTCCTGAAATCCTGAAACCTGTTTGTGATTGGTTCTCTGTCTGAACTCTGCGCGTCCTGCCGGCTCTGATTTGCTTTGATCTGTTTCTGATGTTAACCCACTAACCCACATCTGTCCACGCATCTGTCCACGCATCTGTCCACGCAAACTATCCGCGCACTTCAAACATGGCGATTCTTCAAGACGCGCGTCTTTAAATAACGCCGCGGCGCGTAAACACGGCGGACGCCGGCGGCGGGTTCGAACCTGCGGATGTGCGTCCTCAGCCCGCCCCGCGTCCCGCGTCCCGCTCCCCGGCGTCCCTGCGCGGCGGCACCGCGGTGTTGCTACGGGTCGGGAACGGAGCCGCCGCTGTCAGACGCACTGCGCGCCGCCGCCGCCGGAACCCGCCGCGTCCGCCGCGTCCTCGCCTTTATTTCTCAGAGGGAATAAAATTAAAGGACCAATAAAAATGAAAGACCTCAGCGGCTCACCGACGGATCTGCGCCGGATCCGGATGATGGACGCCGGCCGGCCGGAGCGCTGGGTGACGCCGTCCCTGTGCGGAGGCGCTGCGGGGGAATGAGGCAGGATTCCCGGCTGCTGGTGCGCGGACTGACTCCTCCGTTGTCAGCGGAGCGGGCAGGATTACAGCGGGGTGTCGAGAAGAGCGCTGCGGGAAGAGCGCTGCCCTCTGCCGGACAGCGGGGCTCTGTACCACCGCCGGACATGCGGAGGAAATTCGAGGAGAAACATAAGTTTAAAAACATATCTAGATATCGTGTTAAATTAATTATAAAATTTAATAGAAAATCGACAATTTATCCATAGAAAACAAAATTAATAAATGACCATTAATTAGTTAATTGGTCAATTTAATTAATCCATGTGTTGTCATCGATGATGAACAATTGTGCAAAGTTTCAGCTTCGTCGGACAACAAGAAGCAGGTGAAATAGTATTTGCAAACTTTTTACAAGACACCCAGACAAACAGATAAAAATAAATAAATAAAAAATAAATAATAATAATAATAATAATAATAATAATAATAATAATAATAATAATCCATCCATTATCTTCCGCTTTATCCTATATAAGGGTCGGGGGGGGGGGGGTTCTCCATGCCCATCCAGAGGAGAACGTTTTAGGCGCTGGGCAGATACATCCAGGACAGGGGGGCAATCTATCGCTGGACATACATTCATTCACACAGACACACTGTATATGGGGCAATTTGGACAATTGACCTTGATCCATGTTTTTGGACTGTGGGGGGAAACCCACGCGGACACGGGGAGAACATGGAAACTCTACCCAGATGGGGATTCGAACCGGCAATCTCCCGTCCAGGTGAGAAAGTTTCGGACGCTGGGCAGATACACCCAGGACGGGGAGGCAATCCATCACTGTGCACACACACACACTATATGGGGGCAATTTAGAAGGGGAGAATTTAGAGCAACCAATTCACCTTGAATCCATGTTTTTGGACTGTGTGAAAGAAAAAAACGGCCTGGCTTTGGGGGTTTGGTATGTTCTTTCTTTTCTCACATAGGCTTTACTCTAGTGCTCTGGTTCATTCCGCTTCATCTTTTTATTTACGGTTCTACAGATTTGACGTGATGGATATTAAACTCAGGATTAAATCTCTTTAATAGCTATACAGTATAAATTCATTCCTTCTCAAAATGTATCACACTTCTTCCCCACAAACACTTTCATTCAATCCTTTCGTCTCCAGCCCAAACACATATCATCGTATTTACAGCGTCATGGACCAACCTCATCTCCTCGCTGATTTATTACACCTTTAAAACGCTCTGGACTTTGAGCCGGCGAATGAATTTATGGAAAACAGCCTCTATAAATAGCTCCTCTGTTTATTACTTTTACACTATCACACCCAACATGGACGTTTTGCAAATGTCCTTTATGTTAATTTCGTCTCTAGCGTCATCTTTACATCGTCAATGAGACTGATGACACCAAACAAAGTGTAATTAGCCGACAGTGTGTTAATTGTACATGTCTAGTTTTACTGGCTTGTGTTTATAACGCACATTATAAATGTCATGACGACGGCGGGATGTCCTCGAACAAAGGTCTCACGGTTATTACCCACCTGGCCAGGTGGGGAGGGGTTGGGTGTGTCATCACGACTCCATCCCTCCAGCACTGAACTGGAATCGGTTTCCCTGACGTCTTCTTCTGAGGACCTCTCCGAACTGATCGTTCCTCCTCGGTCGTCCAGCTGGAACTCCAGTCCGCACCTCCTGCGTGCTCTTTGGGGTCTGAGACCAGTCTACAGTCATGCCGTCCACAGAGAAGATCATGTACTTCCTCTCCAGTGCGATCCTGCACATGATCGGCGCCGCCGTTCTGGGTTACGGGATCTCGGCCGAGTGGGCCTCCTCCACCATGGCCTGCTCGCCGTCCGACACCACCCTGTTCACCGGCTCGGCCACCGTCCGCATGGGCCTCTTCAACGGGTCTGAGGACAGGGCGTCCTGTCCACGCTTCAGCGCCGTGGAACGGATCACAGGTAAAAGCCAAGAACATCACAGCCTAATGATATTATCATTCATTTATTCATCCATTATCTTCCGCTTCGTCCTATATCAGGGTCGCGGGGAGGGGGGGGGGGTTCCCATGCTCATCCAGGGGAGAACGTTTCGGGCGCTGGGCAGATACACCCAGGACAGGGGGGCAATCTATCGCTGGACACACACTCACTCACACACATACATACACACTCTATATGGGGCAATTTGGAGAACTCAATTGACTTGACCCTTGTTTTTTGGACTGTGGGAGGAAACCCACGCGGACACGGGGAGAACATGGAAACTCCACCAAGATGGGGATTCGAACCGGGAATCCCTAGCGCTGAGAGGAGAACATGTTAAAACACTAAGCCACCGTGCCGTGCCTGAAGATATATATTTTATGATTAAAGTCAGCAAACAGGATTTTCATTTGTTGCAGGAAGTCGGGCTTCTCTAATCCCATAATTCTCTATGTTATTCAGTCCTAATATTAACCTCAGGGCGGCATGGTGGCTTAGTGGTTTGGCATGTTCTCCTCTCAACGCTAGGGTTTCCCGGTTTGAATCCCAATTTGGGTGGAGTTTCCATGTTCTCCCCGTGTCTGCGTGGGTTTCCTCCGGGTTCTCCGGTTTCCTCCCACAGTCCAAAAACATGGATCAAAGTCAATTGAGTTCTCCAAATTGCCCCATATAGAGTGTGTCTGTGTGAGTGAGTGTGTGCCCAGCGATGGATTGGCGTCCTGTCCTGGGTCTATCTACCCAGCGCCCAAGACATTCTCCCCTGGATGGGCATGGGGAACCCCACCGCGACCCTAATAGAGGATAAAGCGGGAGAAAAAGGATGGATGGATTAACCTCTAGATTATTTGATTAATCTCATTATCTTCCACTTAATCCTTCACCAGGGTTGTGGGGAGGTTCCCCATGCTCATCCGGGTAGAATGTTTTGGGCGCCAATCCATCACTAAGCACTCACTCACTCACACATACACACCATATAAGGACAAGGGCAATTTAAAGCAGCCAATTCACCTTAAATCCACGTTTTTGGACTGTGGGAGAAACATGGAAACACCACCTAGATCGGAATTCGAACCTGGAACCCCCAGTCCTGAGAGGCAGAACACTATGCAACCGTACCACCCAATTATTACACCATAATTAATAAGTTGTAATTACTAATAATCTTATTAGTGACTGCGCTCAATCGAAGACTGCCCCCTGGTGCTTGTTGAGTGAAATGACCTTTCTAACTATGTTCTTAATCCTGACATATTCAGCTTTTTAAGGAAACAACTTAAAAACCCATCTGCTCCGTAATCACCTCATGTGATTGCTTAATAAATAATTAAATAAATTAATTAATGCATCAAAGCAGATCAGCTGATAATTATGATTGATGAGGTTCCTCTTTAACGATGCGTGGGGTTCCGTCATTTCTAAATGTCTGTTAAATGGCGGAAAGTAAACGAAATGGAAACGGTGGCTTAGTGGTTGGCATGTTCTCCTCTCAGAAATCCCGGGTGGAGTTTCCATGTTCTCCCCGTGTCCGCGTGGGTTTCCTCCGGGTTCTCCGGTTTCCTCCCACAGTCCAAAAAACAAGGATCAAGGTCAATTGAATTCTCTAAATTGCGCCATATACTGTAGACTGTGTCTGTGGGAGTGGGTGTGTGCCCAGTGATAGATTGCCCCCCTGTCCTGGGTATCTGCCCAGTGCCCGAAACGTTCTCCCCCCCCCCCCCCCCCCGACGCTGGTACAAAATGAATTGCATTGTGGTTGCTTTTCCAATGGATTAAAGATGACACAGTTCTAGGCAACGTCCACTAGGTGGCAGCAGTTCAACACTTGGCTGATGTAAGACCAAAAGTTTGTTTGGGCAAAGTGCTCAGACCTCAACCAGATATTGACTTTAAACCGCATCCCATAATTTAGACTTCCACGAACATGACAGACAGTCTCTGATTACCCAGAATGCAATGCTTACAGAACTTACATACATATTAAGGTGGTAAACATCTACAGCGGGATGCTGAGGATGAAGCCACCAGGCAGGAGGAGGACAGGAAGGACAGGGAGGAGGCTTATGGACGTGGTGACGAGATGGAGAATAATAATCTGCTGTGACGCCCCCTAGTGGGAACGGCTAACCACAATATTTTATATATATATATATTCATTCATACATTATCTCCCGCTTATCCTCTATTAGGGTCGTGGTGGGGTTTCCCATGCCCATCCAGAGGAGAACGTCTCGGACGCTGGGCAGATAGACCCAGGACAGGGCGCCAATCCATCGCTGGGCACACACTCACTCACACAGACACACTCTATAGGGGGCAATTTTGAGAATTCAATTAACTTGATCCATGTTTTTGGACTGTGGGAGGAAACCGGAGAACCCGGAGGAAACCCACGCAGACACGGGAAGAACATGGAAACTCCGCCCAGATGGGGATTCGAACCGGGAATCCCTAGTACTGAGAGGAGAACGTGCTAACCACTAAGCCACCGTGCCGCCCTTATATATATATATATATATATATATATATATATATATATATATATATATATGTATATATATATATATATATATATATATAAAACTAATTGTATTATTGTATATTTTCTGTTAGTGTTTACCAAGTTGAAAGACGTAGGTGGCGCTGCGGTGGCTCTTCATGCCCTTGTCATCACTTTACTGGTGCTGGCCCTGGTGGCCTCGGGAGGAAGTATCTTCATTACACTCTTTAACTCGGTCAGTAACCCGTATGAGACCTACATGGGCCCCATCGGACTCTACAGCTGCAGTGGACTGAGTGGTAAGAAAAGATCACCTTTAAAATCATCTCATCTCATTATCTTCAGTTGAATCCTCTGCCAGGGTCGCTGGGTGGGGGACGTTTTGGGGAGAACGTTTCAGGCGCTGGGCAGATACACCCAGGACAGGACGCCAATCCATCATTAAGCACAAACGCAGCCACTTACACAGACTATATAGGGGCATTTATATATAGAAAGAGATCAGCCAATTCACCTTGAATCCATGTTTTTGGACTATGGGAGGAAAGCGGAGAACCCAGAGAAAACCCACACAGACCTTTGGAGAACATTGAAACTCATCATTGGGAGGGGGGAGGGTTCCTCATGCCCATCCAGGGGAGAACGTTTTAGGCGCTGGGCAGATACACCCAGGACAGCACACACTGACTCATACAGACACACATACTATATAGGGGCAATATAGAGCAGCTACTTCACCTTGAATCCCAAAGAAACTTAAAGAAAACCATGGACATCAGGAGAACATGAAAACGCCACCTAGATCGGGAGTTGTTCGTTATCTTTCTATTATTACTATAATAGGGTCGTTGGGAGGGGGGGTTCCCCATGCCCATCCAGGGGAGAACGTTTCGGGCGCTGGGCAGATAGACCCAGGACAGGACGCCTATCTATCGCTGGGCACACACTCACACACACAAACACACACTCTATATGGCGCAATTTGAAAAATTCAATAGACCTTGAATACATGTTTTTAGACTGTGGGAGGAAACCGGAGAACCCGTAGGAAACCCACGCGGACACGGGGAGGACATGGAACCCCAGTGCTGATTACTACACGCCACCCTGTTTAAAATAACAACAGAATGAAATTGGATCTGGGCAGCACGGTGGCTTAGTGGTTGTTGGCATGTTCTCCTCTCAATGCTAGGGATTCCCGGTTCGAATCCCAGTCTGGATGGAGTTCCCATGTTCTCCATGTGTCCTTGTGGGTTTCCTCCGGGTTCTCCAGTTTCCTCCCACAGTCCAAAAACATGGATTCAAGGTCTGTTGAATTCTCCAAATTGCCCCATATAGAGTGTGTATGTGAGTGAGTGTGAGCCCAGCGATAGATTGGCGTCCTGTCCTGGGTGTATCTGCCCAGCGCCCGAAACGTTCTCCCCTGGATGGGCATGAGTTTCCTGAGCGTGCTCTTTCTTGCAGCGTGCCTGGCCTTCGCGGCGTTGGCGTTCTACCTGATCAACCTTCTCGCCGTGCGGATGGCGCAGGGCATCGTGCGGCTGAACGACGGCGTCAGCCTGCGAGACGAGAGCGTGACCTTCCTGGTCGGCTTCTACATGGTCCTGGTCTACATCATCGCCAACCTGCTCGCCATTCTGATGGTGTACCTGTACGCGCACGCCGCCTACAGGCAGCGGCAGGAACAGCAGAAACCCACCGAGGACGCGCCCAAGGAGATCCTGATGTACTAAGGGACTCGGACACGGGGGAGGGACTCGGGTGCGACGACTATATCACACCTAAATTTGACTGCTATGATGTTTTAGGGAATTGTTTATAGAATCTGTGATCGCGGTCTCGGACACCAGCCTGTAGGGGGAGCCGAAGAGGTTCCTGTCACCGCTGCTCTCTCGCTCTCGCCACATTCTATTTAAATCGCTGCACAATGGAACCTTCTGCACCTCCTCGGTTCCTCTGACTCTGATGTCATGGTCCAATCTTATAACGAGCCTAGATTTAAATATTAAGAACAAATTATAGAAAGTACATATTGGTCCATGTCGGGTGGCATGGTGGTGACGGTGGACACCATAATTCATGGCGGTATACACTGTCTATGTGAAGTTTGCATGTTCTCCCCATGTCATTGGGCACTCCAGGTTCTGTTATGTCCACATGCTTGTGGGTTGTAGCTCCATAATTATGGACTATCAATATAAAGCTTAATTAAAAGGCAATGTTGGCCCATAACCCCTTAACACTGCTCTAAGGGTGTGGCCCCTGAGCTCTGAACAACCATCCAATTGGGCAGATACACCGAGGGACATGGTACCAGTCTATTACTGTGTTCACACTCACTCACACAAACACACTCTATATGGGGCAATTAAAAGCATTCAATTTAACTTGAATCCATGTTTTTGGACTATGGGAGGAAACCCATGCAGACATGGGGAGAACATGGAAACTCCACCCAGATTGGGATTCCAACATGGATCCCCAACGCCGAGAGGAGAACATGCCAACCACTAAGCCACCGTGCCGCCCACACCATTATGTAATGTGGTCTAATATACAAATCACTGCAGTATATGTATATGATTGGATGAATGACGTCATTGTCCAAAACTTTTTCTTTTCTTTTTTTTCACACTAATTTAAATTATTTATTGGCAATAAAGTCAATTAAATCAATTAGATTACATTAAATAATAAAAGTATTTTAAAAAAAAACCCAGACACAAATAAAAACTATTTTACATTACATTCGTTAAATAGTGATATTTTCCAGCGATTTGCACCTCCCCCACCCACAGCTAGAGGGCGCACACTGTTTTAATACGTCTTCTCGTCTCACGGTGGGGGTCTCGGGATTTTAATACTGGTGAAGTATAACATTAAAAAAAAATAAATAATGGGCAATTTATCCAAAGAAAAAACTAATTAATTACCACTGATTTGTTAACTAATTGCTAATATTTTTAAATTAACAATTGTGCAAAGTTTTTTGCAAACTTTTTACCAGACAAACAGATGAAGCTAATAATAATAATAATAATAATAATAATAATAATAATAATAATAATAATATTAATAATAATAATATTAATAATAATAATTATTATTATAATTATTATTATTATTATTATTATTATTATTATTATTATTATTATTATTATTATTATTATTATTATTATTATTATTATTATTCATGCATTATCTTCCACTTTATCCTCTATTAGGGTCGTGGTGGGGTTCCCCATGCCCATCCAGTGGAGAACGTCTCGGGCGCTGGGCAGATAGA
>JAFMOD010000119.1:211339-213839 GCA_019802435.1 Corydoras maculifer
TAGGGTGACGGGGGGGTTCCCCATGCCCATCTAGGAGAGAACGTTTCGAACGCTGGGCAGATAGACCCAGGACAGGACGCCAATCTATCACTGGGCACACACTCACTCATACACTCTATAGGGGGCAATTTGGAGAACTCAATTGACCTTGATCCATGTTTTTAGACTGTGGGAGGAAACCGGAGAACCCGGAGGAAACCCACGCGGACATGGGGAGGACATGGAAACTCCACCCAGATTGGGATTCGAACTGTGAATCCTTAGCGCTGAGAGGAGAACATAACAACCATAAACCACCGTGCCGCCCAAATTCTATATTTATATTTCTAATGTATACTACATTTTATATATTGTTTATGTATTTTATATATTTAAAATTGTATATATATTTCATCCTTTCATTCATTCATTATCTCCCGCTTTATCCTCTATTAGGGTCGCAGTGGGGTTCCCCATGCCCATCCAGGGGAGAACGTCTCGGGCGCTGGGCAGATAGACCCAGGACATGGCGCCAATCTATCGCTGGGTACACACTCACTCACACAAACGCACTCTATATGGGGCAATTTGGAGCAGTCATTTGACTTTGATTCATGATTTTGGACTGTGGGAGGAAACCGGAGAACCCGGAGGAAACCCACGCGGACACGGGGAGGACATGGAAACTCCACCCAGATGGGGATTCGAACCGGGAATCCCTAGTGCTGAGAGGAGAACATGCCAACCACTAAGCCACCGTGCCACCACATATATATATATATATATAGTTGAATATTCTATTGTATTAACAGATCTATACCGTACATTTTCTTTACAATTGAAGTTCTAACTTTAAATGAACGGGGTAAACGAGTTCGGTGACCCATAATTTCGTTTTTGTCTCATGCACCACATGTAATATAAATGACAATAAAAAATAAATAAAAAATAAATTCTTATCAATCCAAAATAAATCCACTTACATTTGTGTCGTCGCTACGCCTTACATTTAAACCTCAAAAAATGTACATAAAAGGTAAAATAATGTGATATTATTAATAACACGTCACTCGATGCGGTCGTAATATCCACGCCGAGGTTGATATACCCATCAAATACAAACAGCCCTGGCAAGACCACCCAAACATCCACCGACCCCGCCCTGAGGACTTTACCTAATCACCGCCTGTCATTCTCGCACCCTTTCATATTCTCCCTGTGTGGCTCGCAGCGGCTTTACTGTACGGGCTGCGGAACTCCGCTGTGACCTTTAACACGGCAGGATGACGGGAAACGCAGACACCATGCGGAGATTACAAAACAATTTACAAAAGAAAACAATTATAATAATAACATTATAGATAGAGCACGGCAGCACGGTGGCTTGGCATGTTCTCCTCTCAGCACTAGGGATTCCTGGTTCGAATCCCCATCTGGGTGGAGTTTCCATGTCCTCCCCGTGTCCGTGTGGGTTTCCTCCGGGTTCTCCGGTTTCCTCCCACAGTTCAAAAACATGGATCAAGTCAATTGAGTTCTCCAAATTGCCCCATATAGAGTGTCTGTGTGAGTGAGTGTGTGCCCAGCGATGGATTGGCGCCCTGTCCTGGGTCTATCTGCCCAGCGCCTGAGACGTTCTCCCCTGGATGGGCATGGGGAACCCCACTGCGACCCTAATAGAGGATAAAGAGTAAGATAATGGATGAATGAATGAATAGATGGAGCACTGCTTTCAGCTCTATACTGTATACCCTCCCAGCTGTGACATCATCACACATTAGGCTGAGACGATTAATAAATAATAATAAACCTATTAAATTTAGTTGTACGGTTAACATGTTAAACACTGTAATTGACGGAACCCTCGTATACAGAATTAAATTATTTAAACTGCCAAATGCATAAACCTTAATACCTTATTTTATTGAAGGCGTTCCTCAAGGTTTTGCATTGGGCCCACCTCCTTATTATCATGTGCAATGGCCACATAATGGCTGTATCTAATACGTTGTCCCCACATGATCTGTATCTGGTATTTTGGCCACACCCCTGTTCTGCACTGTAGTAGTTCTTTTATATGTTTTAAGGTTATGTGTTTACATTGCAGGACGGCACGGTGGCTTAGTGGTTTAGCATGTTCTCCTCTCAGTGTTAGGGATTCCCAGTTCGAATCCCCATCTGGTTGGAGTTTCCATGTTCTCCCCGTGTCTGTGTGGGTTTCCTCAGGGTTCTCCGGTTTCCTCCCACAGTCCAAAAACATGAATCAAGGTCAAGTGAATTCTCCAAATTGCCCCATATAGAGTGTGTCTGTGTGAGTGAGTTTGTGCTCAGCAATAGATTGGCGTCCGGTCCTGGGTGTATCAGCTCAGCGCCTGAAATCTTCTCCCCTGGATGGGCATGGGGAACCCCCCCCACGACCCTAATAGAGGATAAAGTGGAAGATAATGGATGAATGAATGAATGAATGAATGAATGTTTACATTGCGCAGATCGTGTGTCGGGTTGCCATGGAGACCGATTCCAG
>JAFMOD010000119.1:216339-231789 GCA_019802435.1 Corydoras maculifer
AGAAGCACAAATCCTAAATTAAGGGTTAAAAGAATTCCATCCCATCAGCCGTGGAGCTGAATCAGAAGTGATGTTTGACGACAACCAAACGCACGCAGCCAAGAGACTTAAAAACCCAGCGCCGCGTGACGGAGCCGGCCTCCTGACAGCTACCGACAATTTATGGATGATTTTGAAATATTCCGACGGCGTAAACTTCGTACCCCGGCAGAGCGAGCTGAGCGGCTGTCGTGCAAACGGCAGATCATTTCCACTGCCAGGGATTTCTTCTGCTGTGTTGCATAAGCGCCGGCCCGATTATCAGCCACACCACCCTCCTTCTCTTTTCTCATGGTCTATTTAATCTCCACCATGAACTGTAGACATGCACTTTGTAGTTTTCACAATGACAGACTGTAGTTTTAAAGGCCCCTGTACCCCATTTTCTCATATCCTCGGCCACCCTCACCATCACCACATCAGCATCACTGCAGTGCGGAAACGAATCCACCACCCAAATAATATAATACGTGAAGCTAAAACAAGGAAAAACAAGGACTGATAAAGTGTTAATAATATGCTGGCCAGTTAGTGTAGTTATCTCATCGCATCTCATAATTGTCTGCTTAGTCCTAAACTAGGGTCCAGGGGAGGGGGGGTGGGGGGCAATCCATTGCTGGGCACATTCTTATACACACACACACACTGTAGGGGCAATTAAGAGTGGCCAATTCACCTTAAATCCTTGTTTTTCAACTGTGGGAGGACACTGGAGAACCCAGAGAAGACCCACACAGACACGGGGAGAACATGTAATCTCCAGGGCAGGGCAACAATCCATTGCTGGGCACATTCTTACGCACGCACACACACACACACACACAGACTATAGGGGGCAATTTAGATAGGGGCAATTTAGAGTGGCCAATTCACCCTAAATCCATGTTTTTGGACTGGGAAAACCCACCCTGATACGGGGCGAACATGTAATCTCCAGGCAGGGCAACAATCCATTGCTGGGCACATTCCTATGCACACACACATACACACAGACTATAGGAGCAATTTTGAGTGGCCAATTCACCTTTAATTCATGTTTTTGGACTGTGGGAGGACACCGGGGAACTCAGGGAGAACCCACATGGACACGGGGAGAACATGTAATCTCCAGGACAAGGCGACAATCCATTGCTGAGCACATTCCTATGCACACACACACAGACTATAGGGGCAATTTAGATAGGGGCAATTTGGAGTGGCCAATTCACCTTAAATCCATGTTTTTGGACTGTGGGAGCACACCGGGGAACCCAGGGAGAACCCACACTGACAACGGCGAGAACATGTAATCTCCAGGACAAGACGACAATCCATTGCTGGGCACATTCTAATGCACACACACACACAGACTATAGGGGCAATTTAGATAGGGGCAATTTGGAGTGGCCAATTCACCTTAAATCCATGTTTTTGGACTGTGGGAGGACACCGGGGAACCCAGGGAGAACCCACACTGACAACAGCGAGAACATGTAATCTCCAGGACAAGGCGACAATCCATTGCTGGGCACATTCTTATGCACACACACACAGACTATAGGGGCAATTTAGATAGGGGCAATTTGGAGTGGCCAATTCACCTTAAATCCATGTTTTTGGACTGTGGGAGGACACCGGGGAACCCAGGGAGAACCCACACGGACACGGGGAGAACATGTAATCTCCACGCAGCTCGGAATTCGAACCTGAATTATCAGCGCTGGGAGGAGAACATGCCAATCATGACGCATAATTTGTACAACTGTTTCAACAAAAACTGGAAGTTAAATTCTTTGTCCTGAAGCTCCTGCTGTTTTGTAAAAGTCTCGCGTACGTCTTCATTGCCGAGACAAACAGAGTTTAAGTGTTTAAGTGAGTCGTTCTGTTGCAGATAACCCTGATAATTACAGTGTTCAGCGTTCCGCTAATCTGCCCTTTAAACGTCGATGGAATTGTTCTAAACACTCTCTCTCTCTTTTTCCCACACGTCTCTGACCTCACTGTCTCACTGCCTCGGAGGACTGTCAGAGGACATTGTCTAGTTCAGTTCGGATCAATACATCAATCCATCCATCCATCCATCATCTTCAGCTTTATCCTCTACTGGGGTCGTGGGGGGGGTTCCCCATGCCCATCGAGGGGAGAAGGTTTTGGGTGCTGGGTAGATACACCCAGGACAGGACGCCAGTCTATCGCTGTACACACTTACCCACACAGACACACAAACACACTCTATATGGGGCAACTTGGAGAATTTCATTGACCTTAATCCATGATTTTGGACTGTGGGAATCCATTAGTATTACTATCTATTAGTATTTGGTTGTTAGGGGTAACGATCTGTTAGTAGTTTGGTGGTTGGGGTATCAATTTTTTATTATTTTGTGGTAAGGGGTATCAAACTGTTAGTAGTTTGGTGTTTGGGGTATCAATCTTTTATTAGTTGGTGGGGTAAGGGGTATTAATCTGTTAGTAGTTTAGTAGTTGGGGTATCAATATGTTTTTAGTTGATGGTTGGGGTAATCACTCTATTAATAGTTGGTGGTAAGGGGTATTAATCTGTTGGTAGTGTACTGGTTAGAGGTATTACTCTATTAGTATTTGGTGGTAAGGGGTATCAATCTTTTGGAAGTTTGGTGGTAAGGGGTATCAATCTGTTAGTAGTTTAGTAGTTGGGGTATCAATCTGTTAGTATTTGGTTGTTATTGGTATCACTCTATTAATAGTTGGTGGTAATGGGTATCAATCTTTTGGAAGTTTGGTGGTTAGGGGTAGTAATTAGTGTTAGTAGTTGTTGGTTAGGGGTATCAATCTGATTTTGGATGGTGGTTAGGGGTTTCAGTCTGCTGGTTGGGGTAACAATCTGGTATCAGTTGGTGATAAGGGGTATCAATCTGTTTTTATTTGGTGGTTGAGGGTATCAAGCTGATAGTAGTTTGGTGGTTAGGGGTATCACTCTATTAGTATTTGGTGGTAAGGGGTATCAATCTGTTAGTAATTTGATGGTAAGGGGTATCAATCTGTTAGTAGTTTAGTAGCTGGGGTATCAATCTGTTATCAGTCGGTGATTAGGGGTATCAATCTGTTTTTAGTTGGTGGTTGAGGGTATCAAGCTATCAAGTAGTTTGGTGGTTAGGGTTATCACTCTATTAGTAGTTGGAGATTAGGGGTATTTATCTGTTATTGGTTTGTGGTGAGGGGTTTCGATCTGCAGGTCGGGGGTATAAAATCTCAAATCCAATGAAGTTACCAATGTTGGCCCTTAAGCAAAGCCCTTGAAGCCTCCAAACTTAGGGGCCTGCTGAAAGGGTGGAGGGCTTTTTATATACCATGCCATATTTAAAAATCAGGTAAGTGACGGGGGCAAGACCCTAAACCCTCCCTGCTTCAGGGTATCATGACCCAACCCTCAACTTGTCGGTTGCTTTTGGATTGTCTGTGGAATCCCCTCTGTGCTGTAGAGCTGAGCTATCTTCTCTAAAACCAACCCGAGAGCCGGGCTAACTCGAGCCCCGCTGTCAGAACCGTGAGGGATTACGAGACCCTGGTGCTGTAAGGCCGCTCAATAACGTTCCCAATTGCTGTATTAAATTGCAGTCCCTCGCTGCGACCGCGGAGACATCTGCCCCACTTGTCTTCTGGCCGCCGGTAACCGAAGCTAGGTGCGAAGATGAAAGCGTGGCGGGTAACCGAAGCGAGGTTGAAACCGAGCCGGGGAAGAGCCAGCGCACCAAGGCCTTTCTGATCTCCAAACAGCTGAAGGGACCCCACCCGCCCCGGAACGGCCGGCAGCTGCGATCGTTTGCGCCGCCGCAGCAGGTAGCCGGCCAAGGCGGGATAAAATCATGACGGCCGTCTCTAATCCATTTCGCCGGTTTCAACACCACTCAATCTCCCGCCCGCCCTCGCTACGGAGGCCCGGGTGACGGAGCGCCGAGACGTTCCCCGGTGCCAAATCGAACCCCGAGAAGCCCGGATTATCACGCCATAAAACACAGCGGCGCCGCGGGGCGTCTCCATCCGACGCCGTCAGCCTGGGACGGCTGCGAGTGCTGTTTCAGATCACATGGGTGTGAAGCGTGGATGAGGGACGACTCGGGTTCTGCCGTTCAGGTGTTGGGAATGCCCACGCCGGAACTTTAGACCCAAAGGAATCATAAAACACGGTCACGCTCGTCAGCGTCTCCTTTTACCGAAAGGCCCTTACACGGCGTCCATCCCAAACCTGGACTCGGTCGGCATGTGCTGCAGGAACGTTCTGTTTGCTGCTTTGGACTCCATCCAATCGTTCTGATAGACCATAAATCTGCCCCCAGCCGGTTGGGTGGTTACTAAGCAACAGAACACAAGAGGGAGCACCGATCACAACCGTGACGTTATTCGTGATAATACACTCCTTCACCTTAGTGCTTAACACGTTCGCCTCTCAGCGCTGGGGATCCAGGTTCCAATCCCGAACTGGGTGGAGGTTGTTCTCCCCGTGTCCGTGTGGGTTACCTCCGGGTTCCTCCCACAGTACAAAAACATGGATCAAGGTCAATTGAATTCTCCAAATTGCCCTATATAGAGTGTGTGTGTGAGTGAGTGTGTGCCCAGCGATAGATTGGCCTCCTGTCCTGGGTGTATCTGCCCAGCGCCCAAAACGTTCTCCCCTGGATGGGCATGGGGAACCCCCCCCCCCTCGCAACCCTAGTCGAGGATAAAGCGGAAGATAATGAATGGATGGAAAAACGGTAGTTCCGCTTCATAAGTCTGATTGGATGACATTATTGACAATAACACACCCCTCTGAGCACTTCACATTCGTGTCAATGCGTGATATACAATACATTATTCATTTATTCATTATCTTCCGCTTCATCCTATATTAGGGTCATGAGGGGTGGAGGTTCCCTATGCCCACCCAGGGGAGAACGTTTCAGGCGCTGGGCAGATACACCCAGGACAGGGCGCCAATCTATCACTGGGCACACACTCACACACACAGACACACTCTATATGGGGCAATTTGGAGAATTCCATTGACCTTGATCCATGTTTTTGGACTGTGGGTGAAAAGCGGAGAACCCGGAGGAAACCCACGCGGACACGGGAAGAACATGGAAACTCCACCCAGATGGGGATTCAAACCAGGAATCCCTAGCGCTGAGAGGAGAACGTGCTAAACCACTAAGCCACCCAATACATTATTTTAAATTATAACATACAGATTAATATAAACAGCGAGCCGATTCCCGGTCGGCACTAAACCTGTTTCGCTGTTCTTATAAACTGCGTTTTAATACTTGGCCACAAGATGGCATTTTTTTATATTGTTAGAGTGACTGGTATCCTGTTACTCAGCGATCGGCGTTCACTTTTAAAAAACGAAAACCAGATAATTAACGATTTCTTTCATTCATTCATTCATTCATTCATTCATTCATTCATTCATTCATTCATTATCTCCCGCTTTTCCTCTGTTAGGGTCGATTTTGCTTTCAATAAACGCATTTATGAAACAAACCCTGTTTTTTTTTTTATTATAGTGTGTTCGTAAGCGTTTTATAAAAGCAATACGCCACTCGAGGTTGTGCATTATTGTAAAAAATAATCAAGAAGAATCACGAGGTGTAAGCGTACTAATAACACCGCTTTAAAAGGATTTACTTACAACAATGCCACGCCCTCTCGTACCTTATCCCTTTATTATTACTTATCTCAATGGACAGATAGTTGTAGAGTCCGTTTTAATCTGCCGTCGATGTAGAGCTTCTGCGGGATCCTGTTACCGGGACGGTGAAAAGAGGTGGAGATGCGGAAGCATGAGGATTTAAGACGGTATGGATTGTTTTATAGCAAAATAGAACGCAATACAAACCTCGTATTCCTGTTTTTCACCTTTAACAGCTGTATAGAAACCCCGGCGCGGTCCTTTTCTCCACATCAGAGGCTCCGGCGTCTAACAGCACGTCCCAGCAGTCCGTCATCGTCCCTTCCTTCAGCGCCACGGCCACACGTGCACTCAAAGCATCGGCCCCTGTTGACTTAGTATCCGAGCCGCCACCTCTTCCTGCCGCACACGGCAAAGGCTCACAATTATGTTCCGACAGCACTACAAATTAGCACCCTATCCCGGCCGTTTGTCACCAAGGAGCCCACGGGTGGGAACCTGAGACATGCCGTGTTCTAAAAGCACCTCGCCTGGCAGCGTCCAATTAACGGAGGGAGTGAGGTCACAACTTCGGCATCCTTTCATTATGATGGAACATCCATCCATTATCTTCTGCTTTATCCTCTACTAGGGTCTACGGGGGGGGGGGGGTTTCCCATGCCCATCCAGAGGAGAACGTTTTGGGTGCTGGACAGGGCGCCAATCTATCACTGAAATACCCTCACTCACACAGACACACTCTATATGGGGCAATTTGGAGAACTCCATTGACCTTGGTCCATGTTTTTGGACTGTAGGAGGAAACCGGAGAACCCGGAGGAAACCCATGCGGACACGGGGAGGACGTGGAAACTCCACCCAGATGGGGATACAAACCGGGAATCCCTAGCGCTGAGAGGAGAACATGTTAAACCACTAAGCCACCGTGCCACCCTATAACGGAACATTATTATAATGATTAATTAATCATTTACCGATTGAAGAACTAGGGTGGATGTACACCACCGCCCCCTTCTGGCCCCATCCTCTTTTTCCTCCACTTGGGTCTCCTCTGGGTTCTCCGGTTTCCTCCCACAGTCCAAAAACATGGATCAAGGTCGATTGTGTTCTCCAAATTGCCCCATATAGAGTGTGTCTGTGTGAGTGAGTAAGTGAGTGAGTGAGTGAGTGCCCAGTGATAGATTGCCCCCCTGTCCTGGGTGAATCTGCCCAGCACCTGGAACGTACCAGCGCCCCCCCCTCCCCCTCCTCGCCATGACCCTAGTAGAGGATAAAACGGAAGATAATATTTGGATGGATGATTCCTTAGTTGGTGGCTTAGTGGTTTAGCATGTTCTACTCTCAGCACTAGGGATTCCCGGTTCGAATCCCAATCTCGGTGGACTTTCCATGTCCTCCCCGTGTCTGCGTGGGTCTCCTTTGGGTTCTCCGGTTTCCTCCCACAGTCCAAAAAACATGGACCAAGGTCAATGGAGTTCTCCAAATTGCCCCATATAGAGTGTGTATGTGTGAGTGAGTGTGTGCCCAGCGATAGATTGCCCCCCTGTCCTGGGTGTATCTGTCCAGCACCCGAAACAATCTCCCCTGGATGGGCATGAGGAACCCCCCCCCCCCTCGACACAAACAACAGCCTCCGATCTGTACAGTCCCGTACAGATGGACTTTGCGGTTCTTGTTCGCCCCCTGTTGGTTCTCAGGAGCATCAGAACAGGGATCATTTGGGTGGTGGATTGTTCGTAGTCGGTTCTGCCGTGACACTGCTGGGATAGGAATAATGCGCCCACCAACTAAATAATCCCCGCTTTGTGGTGGTACCATCGAGGTTCTGACCATTAGAGAACCTAGTACACAGTATGGACTGTATTCCACAAGCAGATGGACTACAGAATGGAATTGCAGGACTACAAAGTCCATCTGTACGGGACGTGGACCTGAGAACATGGACAGCAAAATATCTAGCTGATGCCGGGGCGAAACCTGAGTCAAAAAACAGGAAAAGGAACCATGAGACGACTGGGGGGTGGGGGGGGGGTATCACTTTGCCTGCTGTATTGTCCTTGCACTTAAGCTCCAGTCATCAAGTGGGTGTGACGGCCCACCCCAGGGGCAACACCACAACTCCTCACAATGTTTGTCGTCCCTCTCCGGCTCCTTCTGCTCAGATATTTGCCCCTAGGCATGGACACTTCCTGCCGGCTGTGGATGTCTAAACTCATGCTGCGGGTAGAACCCAAGGATGGATTTGGGGGGGCAGAGGGGGGGGGGTTCTGTGGTATAATCAACCCAACTGCTCTAATTCAACCCAACGGGTCCTTTTTGGGGCACGGTGGCTTAGTGGTTGGCATGTTCTCCTCTCAGTGCTGGGGATTCCCGGTTCCAATCCCAATCTGGGTGGAGTTTCCATGTTCTCCCCAGGTCTGCGTGGGTCTCCTTCGGGTTCTCCGGTTTCCTCCCACAGTCTAAAAAAACATGGATCAAGGTCAATTGAATTCGCCAAATTGCCCCAAATAGAGTGTGTCTGTGTGAGTAAGTAAGTGTGTGACCAGTGATAGATTGCCCCCTGTCCTGGGTGACTCTGCCCAGTGTCCGGAATGTACCAGCCCCCCCCCCCCCCCATGACCCTTGTAGAGGATAAAGCGGAAGATAATGGATGGATGGATGATTCCTTAGTTTGGGTGGCATGGTTGCTTAGTGGTTGGCATGTTCTCCTCTCAGCATTTGGGATGCAGGTTCCAATCTCAATCTGGGTGGAGTTTCCATGTTCTCCGTGTCCACGTGGGTCTCCTCCTTGTTCTCCGGTTTCCGCCCACAGTCCAAACACATGGATCAAGGTCAAATGAAATCTCAAAATTGCCCCATATAGAGTGTGTGTAAGTGAGTGTGTGCCCAGCGATAGATAGGCGTCCTGTCCTGGGTGTATCTGCCCAGCGCCCGAAACCTTCTCCCCAGGATGGGCATAGGGAACCCCCCCCTCCCCCCGACACAAACAACGGCCTCCGATCTGCTCTTTGTTCATCAAAGCGAGGAGAGTCGGTGGAGGGAATGCCAACTGTGCCGGGTTCGAGCCCGGACATCCCCTCACATCTTCACACGGCGCTGACAGGTGTGATCTACGAGCGCTGTAACTCGAGCCGGGACTCAGACGGGGAAATAAAACAGGCTGAGTGACAACACAAGCCCCTCGGGCCCCTCTGAGCGCTATAGGGGCCACGGACAGGCCCCTGCAAACAAAAGAGATTAATCACTTAACATCCACCGCGCAGATAAAAGTCGCCCCTCCTCATTGTTCAACTCACACGTGCAAACAATTTTTTTATTTAAAATTTTTTTTTTTTTTTTACCTATTTTGCTCTTTTTAGATCACAGTGGGTTCAACCTCAGGTAAGGGCCGGCGAAACAGGAGTTTGGATGGGGTTGTTTCCTATCCCGGCTGTGTCCGGCACTCCACATGGTCTTTAAGGACTGGTTGTGATGTCATAAAGGTGCTATCCACAGACATTTGGAACATTCGGCAAACCCCGTAATCCTGATGTCGGTGGTGTCGGTCGCTGCAGGATAGAAGCATCAGTTGCCACAACTACTATAATCCTTACAATTATAATTTTATAATTATAATTATAAATTGGGTGGCATGGTGGTTTAGTGGTTGGCATGTTCTCCTCTCAGTACTAGGGATTCCCGGTTGGAATCCCCATCTGGGTGGAGTTTGCATGTTCTCCCCGTGTCCGTGTGGGTGTCCTCCGGGTTCTCTGGTTTCCTCCCACAGTGGATGGGTCAAGGTCAATTAAGTTCTGCAAAATTGCCCCATATAGAGTGTGTCTGTGTGAGTGAGTGTGTGCCCAGTGATAGATTGCCCCCTGTCCTGGGTGTATCTGTCCTGCACCCGAAACTTTCTCCCCTGGATGGGCATGGGGAACCCCCCTCCCCCTTCCCCCGCGACCCTAGTACAGGATGTACAGGAATCGGAAGATAATAGATGGATAATTATAAATGATATTATAATTATTATAATTTATAATAATTTAAAATCTAAAACGTGACTCAAAGAAGAGGAAAGAACAAAGCGCGAAAGACGAAAGGAGGAGGAGGAGTGTCAAGAAGGAGGAAGACAAAAAGAGAAGAAGAAGAAAGAAGACGAAGAAGAAGAAGAAGAACGGCGAGAGCAAAAAGGAGAAGAACAAAGAGGAACCTGAAGTAGATAAAAAAAAATGCATATATATATAAGAGGAGGAGGAAGAGGACAAAAACTAAAGTCAAAAGGTTGTGGACAAGGATCAAAAAAGAGAAGAAAAAGGGATACAATAGAAAGAAAAGAGACACAGGCAAAATATTTTATTTTATTATATATATATATATATATATATATGGCAACACGGTGGCTTAGTGGTTTAGCATGTTCGAATCCCCATCTGGGTGGAGTTTCCATGTTCTCCCCGTGTCCGCGTGGGTTTCCTCCGGGTTCTCCGGTTTCCTCCCACAGTCCAAAAACATGAATCAAGTCAATTGACTTCTCCAAATTGCCCCCTATAGAGTGTGTCTGTGTGAGTGAGTGTGTGCCCAGCGATGGATTCGCACCCTGTCCTGGGTGTATCTGCCCAGCGCCCGAAAAGTTCTCCCCTGGATGGGCATGGGGAACCCCACCGCGACCCTAATAGAGGATAAAGCGGGAGATAATGAATGAATGAATATATATATATATATATATATACACACTGCCCAGCGATAGATTGGCGCCCTGTCCTGGGTGTATCTGCCCAGCGCCCGAAATGTTCTCCCCTGGATGGGTAGAATAAAGGATAAAGTGGAAGATAATGGATGGATGGATATATAAACATACTTAATATTATACTTTTTAAAAAAGACACACCTCTAAATCATGTTATCAATGACTTTATCCTAAATTAATTCTGCTTGTGGAGTATAACATTTGGTACAAAATGGGCCATGTATCCATAGAAAACCAAATTAATTAATTACCACTAATTAGTTAATTCATTGGGGCGGCACGGTGGCTTAGTGGTTGGCATGTTCTCCTCTCAGCACTAGGGATTCCCAGTTCGAATCCCACTCTGGGTGGAGTTTGCATGTTCTCCCCGTGTCCGCGTGGGTTTCCTCCAGGTTCTCCGGTTTCCTCTCACAGTCCAAAAACATGGATCAAGGTCTATTTAGTTCTCCATATTGCCCCATATAGAGTGTGTCTGTGTGAGTGTGTGTCCAGTGATAGACTGGCATCCTGTCCTGGGTGTATCTGCCCAGCACCCGAAACGTTCTCCCCTGGATGGGCATGGGGAACCATAGTAAAGGATAAAGTGGAAAATAATGGACGAATGGATAGTTAATTCATTGGTAATTTTTTTATTGAATCATGTGTTGCAATCAACGTTGAACAATTGTGCAAAGTTTCAGATTAATCGGATAACGGGAAGCGGGTGCAATAGCATTTGCAATAATAAAAAAGACTAGGAAGGAAAATGAGAGAACTCATTCATTCATTATCTCCCGCTTTATCCTCTATTAGGGTCGCGGTGGGGTTCCCCATGCCCATCCAGGGGAGAACGTCTCGGGCGCTGGGCAGATAGACCCAGGACAGGACGCCAATCCATCACTGGACACACACTCACTCACACAGACACACTCTATATGGGGCAATTTGGAGAACTCAATTGACTTGATCCATGTTTTTGGACTGTGGGAGGAAACCGGAGAACCCGGAGGAAACCCACGCAGACACGGGGAGAACATGGAAACTCCACCCAGATGGGGATTCGAACCGGGAATCCACAGCGCTGAAAGGAGAACGTGCTAAAGCCACTGAAGGAGGAAAAAGAATGAAAGGAATGAGGTAAAGTAAGAAAATGAGGATGAAGAGGAAGACGAGAACATAAAGGAGCATGACAGGTAGGAAAACATGTTCAATAGGGTTTTTATAGGCTTTTTAGTCCAGTGAATAGTTCTGAGTAACCAGCAGGGGTCCTTCTTGAGTTCCCTGTCATGCTTGCAGAACCCTGTTCCTCTGGCAGCCTGGTGTTTGAGTGAAGAGCTTTATAAAAAGCAGAGAAATTCCAAAACACGATAAAACCAGAGATGTATGGGAAAGCATCAGCTCCCCGAGCGTGAAGCAGATTTATCTGATCATCAGTCTGCGGAACAGAGACATCAGACCTGTCTGCACAGATGTTCTGCTCTCACCGGGAACCTCCATGTACCTGTACAGATGTTCTGCTCTCATCAGGAACCTCCATGTGTCTGCACAGATGTTCTCCTCTCACCAGGAACCTTCATGAATCAGCACAGATGTTCTGCTCTCATCAGGAACCTCTGGATAAACAGTGGTAACACTTGTACCGTCGGGCAGCGTGGTGGTTCGAATCCCAATCTGGGTGGAGTTTCCATGTCCTCCCCGTGTCTGTGTGGGTTTCCTCCCAAAGTCCAAAAGCATGGATTCTAGATGAATTAGATGTTCTAAATTGCCCCTATATAGAGTGTGTGTGTGTGAGTTTACAACACTGTACTGTATATATACATATATATATATATATTCATTCATTCATTATCTTCCGCTTTATCATATATTAGGGCCGCAATGGGGTTCCCCATGCCCATCCAGGGAAGAACTTTTCGGGCACTGGGCAGACACGCACGCATACACACTCTATATGGGGCAATTTGGAGAACTCAATTGACTTGACTGTGGGAGGAAACCGGAGAACCCGGAGGAAACCCACACAGACATGGGAAACTCAACCCAGATGGGGATTCGAACCGGGAATCCCTAGCGCTGAGAGGCGAACATGCTAAACACTAAGCCACCGTGCCGCCGTATATATATTCATTCATTCATTATCTCCCGCTTTGTCCTCTATTAGGGTCGCGGTGGGGTTCCCCATGCCCATCCAGGGGAGAACGTCTCGGGCGCTGGGCAGACAGACCCAGGACAGGGCATCAATCCATTGCTTGCCACACACTCACCCACACACACACTCTTTATGGGGCAATTTGGAGAACTCAATTGACCTAATCCATGTTTTTGGACTGTGGGAGGAAACCGGAGAACCCGGAGGAAACCCACGCAGACACGGGGAGAACATGGAAACTCCACCCAGATGGGGATTCGAACCTAGTGCTGAGAGGAGAACATGCCAACCACTAAGCCACCGTGCCGTCCGTATATATATATATATATATATATATATATATATATATATATATATATATATTTATCCGTGTCTGCGTGGGTTTTCTCCGGTTCTCCGGCTTCCTCCCACAGTCCAAAAACATTGATCAAGGTAAATTGAATTCTGCAAATTGCCCCATATATATATATATATATATATATATATATATATATATATATATATATATATATATATATATATATATATATATATATATATATAGTGTGTGTGTGTGTGTGTGTGTGTGAGTGAGTTCTGGGCGCCCCGTTCTGGGTGTATCTGCCCAGCGCCCAAAACATTCTTCCCTGGATGGGGAACTCCCCCCCCCCCCCCGTGACCCTAATATAGGATAAAGTGGAAGATATTGAGATGTGATGAGAACTGTACCTCCAGTTTAGTATGTAATTTCGAACACAATAAAGCCTTTTATTTTGTCTTCATCCGTTTCTAAACACTTTATAAACACTTCATAAACACTACTCTATTTTATTCATGCCGTTTGCAGAGATGATACTCTGTCTTCGGCTCCAGAAGGAAAACCACAAAAACATGGCTTCTCAAACCCGTGATCTTAAATCCGTTGCTCGTTTGGTTAAACATCTCAGATCTAATTTCTCATGGAGCCGGTCCTGGTGTCTCCAGCTTCAGATTTCCGTCTCACTCTGGAAATCAGCGTGATTTTTAAAATCTTTTTTATTTATTTAAACCATCGCAGGCCTTTTGTCAGTTTTCTGGTTATTTGATCTGAGCCTGTGCAGCGGCGTCAGAGTGAATCAGGTATTGTTTAGCAGCGCAGGTTCTCTTACCTCACACACACAAAGCTGTCGACTCCACAGACTGGCATGAGCTTGGCATGGAACCACAATCAACACCAAGACGTTTAACACATCACTAAATTAAAAAGAAAAGGAAAAACGGATGAAGTTACAAACAATGCAGGCTTTATTTGAACTGTTGAGGTGATTGACATTGACGGAGCACTTACCTCTAGAGGACAGGTTCATAATTACGGTAGCAGAGAGTACTAATTAAGAGTAATAAACGAGTGTAGTTTGTTGCTCCAAGGTTTCTCTTTTAATACATTAAGCCACGTTAAGATAATTCCAAATAATGGGTTTGAATGGGTGGCATGAAACCTAATGTGAAAATTTTTACTTTCCTTTTGGAGTAAAGGTTCATAATTACAGTAGTAGAGAGTACTAATTAAGAGTAATAAATGAGTGTAGTTTGGTGTTCCTGGGTTACTCTTTTAATACATAAAGCCACATTAAGCTAATTCCTTATAAAGGGTTTAAATGGGAAGAAAAAGGCTTAATGAGAAAATTATTACATTTGATTTGGAGTAAAGGTTCATAATTACAGGAATAAAGAATACTAATTAAGAGTAATAAATGAGTGTTTGGTTTGGTGTTCCTGGGTATGGTGTTTCTAGGTTACTCTTTTAATACATTAACCCACGTTAAGCCAATACATAATAATGAGTTTAAATGGGAGACATAATGCTAAACAAGAAACTTTTGACTTTTCTTTTTGAGTACAGAGTAATAATTACAGGAAGAGAGTACTAATGAAGAGTAATAAATAAGTGAAGTTTGGTGTTCCTGGGTTACTCTTTTAATACATTAAGCCACATTAAGGTAATTCCTTATAATGGGTTTGAATGGGAGTATAAAGACTTAACGAGAAAATTATTACTTTTGATTTGGAGTAAAGGTTCATGATTACTGTAGTAAAGAGTATTAATTAAGAGTAATAAATGGGTGAAGTTTGGTGTTTCTAGGTTTCTGTTTTAATACATTAAGCCACGTTAAGCTAATTCCAAATAATGGGTTTAAATGGGTGGCATGAAACTTAAAGTGAAAATTTTTACTTTCCTTTTGGAGTAAAGCTTCATAATTACAGTAGAAGAGAGTACTGATGAAGAGTAATAAATGAGTGTAGTTTGGTGTTCCTGGGTTACTCTTTTAATACATTAAGCCACATTAAGGTAATTCCTTATAATGGGTTTGAATGGGAGTATAAGGACTTAACGAGAAAATTATTACTTCTGATTTGGAGTAAAGATTCATGATTACTGTAGTAAGAAGTACTAATTAAGAGTAATGAGTGAAGTTTGGTGTTCCTAGGTGACTCTTTTAATACATTAAGCCACGTTATGTCCTTATAATGGGTTTTAATGACAGAGGTGCATCTTAACTTAATTTTAGTCACTTGTTTTCCTAATATTTTGTATTTTTACAGTTTGAAAAGCATCAGATCTGTTTTTGTGAAGTTGACTCCCTTCACGAAGCAAAAAACAGTGATATAGAAAGACGTTCTATAGAAAAACCCGAGTCGTTTTTAAAGACACGCTAAAATATGTTTACTTTTTGTTAATAATATTAAAAGCCAATGTCAGGAGTCAGACATCGTTATTTATGTAATGAGGAGGGTTTGTTTTTTTTTTTTTTTTTTTTTTTTTTTTTTTTTTTTTTTAGGTTTTACTGTTTATTTTTTGCACCCTGTATTTTTCCTGAAAATGTTAATATGGGACTCGGCTGGTAACTTCATAGAGAGACGAGATAATAACTTTATACATAAAAGGACGTCCAAAGCGGGCCGTTT
>JAFMOD010000119.1:260611-291836 GCA_019802435.1 Corydoras maculifer
ATATATATATATATATATATATATATAATCTTTTTTTTTTAAATAAAGAAATATAAAATATAAAAAACATTCTACTAAAAGCAATGACAAAAACTTTTGTAAAACATTTATTTAAAAATTGTCTGTGTTGTTATTGTTAATCATTTTAATTATTTGCATTGTTAAAATTATAATCATCATCATAATAATAATAATAATAATAATAATAATAATTATTATTATTATTATTATTATTATTATGATTACAAAACAACAAATTACAATGAGAATAATAACAATTAATATGATAAAACAATATAACAAATACAATTACTGCCACTAACAATAAATAATAACAAATTGTATAATCAATCATAACCATTAATGATAAGAATAATAATAGTAATACAAATAATAATAATGGTTAGTTAGTTAGTATATTTAAAAAATATAAATATTTTACACAAAGTTTAAATGCATGATTCAAATAATTATTTTTAATTGACTAAATAAGAAAAATCTCTCAGACTGTTTTATTTTACAATTCAAATGATCTAAATTCTTTAACTTGTGAATTTCTTTTAGTCACATGGTACAGGTTATTAATAATAAATTGGACGAGTTTGGGGAAGGCCCTGATCTGTGGTAGCCTGACACTAGAACCTTAGAGCACAAAGCAAGGTTCATGAAGATGGTGTTAGAAGAGCCCTGAACCTCAATGGCATTATCTCAGACATGTCTGGAATGAATTAGAACAGCGATCATGAGTCAAACCGTCTCATCGGTGTCAGACCAGCACTGTTGTCCATATAGTGTAAATGCACCAGGATTAAAGTGTATTGAGAACGTGTGGTGATATTAGAACCTGCAGAAGCACTCTGAAAGCGGAGGTGTCCGTGTTCTGCGGCGGGGTCAGGATCGGGTAGCGGGTGTCAAAGGCTGAGGAAACGTTTCCTTCCTGTTCCTGCCGAGGCAAACGGGATTAGTTCAGTTTGGAAGAAATCTACACTAAACTTACAGATGAAGGTGAGTCCAGCACCTGAACCTCCGCTCGAGTCCCGCTGGGACCCTTCATTAAAGTCTTAAACCAGAGCAACGGCCACGTCTCAGAACCTCGGGGCGGGAGGAGGGAGAACATCCAGCAGGTATGAGGAAAGCCATCCAGCAGCATCAGGGACAGGGGTGAGGGGAAGAGCCTCTGGGCTTTAGGGGTTATCCTGGTACTGTCTGCGTAATGGTGATCTCCAAGCCCTCGGTGAGCAACGGAGTGTGAAGTATGTGGAGCTATTTCATTACCATCTGCACCGACAACCCACCACCCAAAGCTTTCATTTACATCGCATGGCTCCTTTAAAAAGAGGTCTCGCATTAATAATAATAATGATAATAATAATAATAATAATAATAATAATAATAATAATAATAATAATAATACATTTTATTAATATAGGGATATATATTTAGGGACCTCAAAGATTTACAAGCTTTACAAAACAAATAAATCTATATAACATTTACATAATAGAAAAACATAAAGAACATTAATGCAGTGTTTAAAAAAATAAGAAAAAGCCAAATTAAAAATGCAGAAACAATAGTTTGTTTATTTAAATAACACATATTCGAACTCAAACATGTCGACGGTAATTATTTAATTAATTAATTAATTAATAACGATGAATTACAAATAATCCAGATTATTTTTTTGTATTTTCAGAAAATAATTTTAGACTAGGGTGGCACGGTGGCTTAGTGGTTGGCATGTTCTCCTCTCAGCGCTAGGGATCCCCGGTTCGAATCCCCATCTGGGTGGAGTTTCCATGTTCTCCCCGTGTCGGCGTGGGTTTCTTCCGGGTTCTCCGGTTTCCTCCCACACTCCAAAAACATGGATCAAGTCAATTGAATTCTCCAAATCGCCCCATGTAGAGTGTGTCTGTGTGAGTAAGTGTCCCCCCCCCCGATCCTAATAGAGGATAAAGCGGAAGATAATGAATGAGTGAATGAATTCTAGACCACGAAGTCTTGGGTCAAAAAAAATAACAATCTGCAGATATCAACTCACAGTCTCAGGCTGAACTCATGGTTTCGTTGTAGAATCCAGAAAATTAGGGCTTTTCTGAAACATAACATTAAAAAAATTTGGATACAAATTTTTTTTTTTTTTTTATGTATTCAAGGTAATATTTTACGGGACATTGTCATATTTATTGTTAGTACATATTTCTTCCAACTTTCCAGTATTAAATCTCATTCGGGACTTTTATTCATTCATTCATTATCTCTTGTTTAATCCTATTTTTGGGTTGCAGGGGGTGGGGGGGCGGGAGGGGTTTTCTCCATTCGCATCCTGGGGGAATGTTTTGGGTACTGGATGTACACCAATCGATCACTTGGCACACATTCATACAGCCACACACTATAAATAGGGGCAATTTAGCATCCATTTTACCTTGAATCCATGTTTTTGCACTGTGGGAGAAAACCGGAGAACCCGGAGGAAAACGACATGGACATGGGGAGAACATCTTTCACTGAAAACACACTCACACAGACACATACACACTCTATATGGGGCAATTTGGAGAATTCAACTAACCTGTATACATGTTTTTGGACTGTGGGAGGAAACCGGAGAACCCGGAGGAAACCTATGCGGACACCGGGGGACATTTATTTAAATGCAGTATTTATATACAGTAAAGATGGACTTTGTAGTTCTACAATTTCGTTCTGTAGTCCATCTGTTTGTGTTTTACAGTACATACTGTGTTCTCTGTTCTAATGGTCAGAACCCCAATATTACCCCCACAGAGCAGGGGTTATTGGGTGGGTGCTTTAGTCCTATCCCAGCAGTGTCACTGAGGTGTTTAAATTGCAGGGGGTGGGGGGGTGGGAGGGGTTTCCCCCATTCGCATCCTGGGGGAATGTTTTGGGTACTGGATGTACACCAATCGATCACTTGGCACACATTCATACAGCCACACACTATAAATAGGGGCAATTTAGCACCTTGTTCTCCAGCAGCACTGCTGCACTAAAAAAACCCTCACCACATCAGTGTCACTGTAGAACCGACAATCAACAATCCACCACCCAAATGATACCTGTTCTGTGATGCTCCTGACCAACAGAGAACACAGATGGACTACAGTCTGTAATTATAAAACTACAAAGTCCATCTATATGGTAAGTGGAGGACATAGACAATAGAGCAAGAAGAGGGCGTGGCCTAACTTTAGACTAATACTGCATGTTGGATACTTTTATTATTACCCCTATTTTTTTTATGTATTTATGTTTTTGGAGGGGGCACAAACAGAAAATTGGTGCAGTTTGAGTCCATATCCGTCTCTCAAGGTGCCACACAACTGTCATTGGAAGCCCGAAGCCACAATTATGTACTTTATTGTCTGACAGTGCATCTGTATTACCTCTATTTAAAAAGGTCTTATTTTAAAGTCCATAGTCTGTTCTATTCTTATGGACTAAGCAACTAAATTGTAAACTAATTTTACAAAATGGGAAACAATGTAAATTCTCATATTTGGGTGTTTTCTTATCCATAGTCGTCTACGAAACGAATACAACATTTAAAGCATTTGTAATAATTAAATTGTTTAATTCAATTGATTCATTTAGCTCAATGTCTTTACCTTAAGACTGCAAATAGTGTCTTTAATTTGATCACAACGCGTAAAATCACGCTGTGGTGGAGATGCAGACACGTGTTATATTAAATACCCTTTGATTTCAGAAGACTGAAGCAACTTAAACACTGGAATCCTATAATATTTAACTATAAGAACCCAAACCCGTTAAAAACGAACCTGCATTGGTTTCGCCTTCAAGACAAACTACGACAGAAAATTCGTTTGTATGTTTGTATAGAGTTTATTTACAAAAATAAGAAGGAGAATTAAATAGAATATCAACATGTACAGAAATAAGGACGTCGGTAAGCACGCGCTGCTTGCGCGTCCTCCATCCAACGATGGATGCACGGCACACTGTACCCCCCACCCCCACCCCCCCAACGGGGAACGGATGAACAAACGTGAGGAATGAACCGAGCGTTGGAACCGTGTGCGCTCACGGAGCGCAGAATGCCTCGGTTCAGAGTTCGGAGTCGGTTCAGACCTCGCTTCCCTCCCGACTGTAGATTAAATTGTTCACGCTGAAGTGATTGCCGAAATTCGACGTGTAGTAGCTCAGGCGCTGGCTGGTGAAGTCGCCGGGGGGCGTATTCTCCCCGGGGGGGCTGTAGGAGCCAGGAGCCGGCGCGCTGCCCTCCTGGCCCCGCGCTAAATCCTCCAGGAGCGCGCTGCCGGCACCGCGCGTCCTCAGCGCGTCCCCGTTGGCGGCCAGGGCTGAATTCATGGAGCTAACGAACGAGCCGAAGCACGGACTCGGCTCTGCGGGGTGACTCGGGGAGGGCTTGGATTCGGGGGGGCTCGGGGAGCGGCCGCCGACCCCCAGCAGACCCGCCGTGTCCGCCAGCTTCAGCGCGCCGGCCTCGTCCGCCAGCTTGACCGCGTCGGCGCGCCTCTTCCTCTTCCTCCTGAAGTTGCCGTTGTCGAACATTTTCTCACAGTTCGGGTCCAGTGTCCAGTAATTTCCTTTACCTTAAAAATAAAACGCACAAAACTCAGGATTTAAAACCACGTGCAATCAGGACAACACGTGCGTAAAGTTTTAATAGACGCGCAACTTAAAAATACAATGAGGTCATAATCGATAGACGAATTTTTGCTGTTAATGTGAATTTATTTCTTAAAAACAAGATACATTGATTTGCATGTGTCTTCTTTGCATCTTATTTGATTTTTTCCCTCCTGATGGCATGATTTTTTCCCAAAAAATGGTACATTTTGAGCGCATGCTATTTATGAGGATTAAGGGTCTTGCTCAAGGACCCACATTGGCAACTTCAGTGGACCTGGGATTTGAACCCCCAACCTTCAGATTGATAGCACAATGCCCTGACCACTGAGCTACAACGCCCTCACAGCATCCCTGGACCCTCATTGGTAACTTTAGTGGACCTGGGATTTGAGCCCCCAACCTTCAGATTGATAGCCCAACACCTTAACCACTGAGCTACCACGCCCTCGAGAACAGCATCCCTGGGGCAATGAGGGTTAAGGGTCTTGCTCAAGGACCCACATTGGTAACTTTAGTGGACCTGGGATTTAAACCCCCAACCTTCAGATCGATAGCCCGACTCCCTAACCACTGAGCTACCGCGCCCTCGTAATGGGATGTTGTCCCAAATCAGGACACCACGTGGTTTCAGGGTCTTACCGGGGTCGTCTTCGTCCCGCGCGACTTTCTTGAAGCAGTCGTTGAGTGACAGGTTGTGCCGGATGGAGTTCTGCCAGCCCGCTTTGCTCTTCTTGTAGAACGGGAAGTTGTCCGCCACGTACTGGTAGATCTGGCTGAGTGTGAGCTTCTTGCCCTGCGCGTTCTGGATGGCCATGGCGATCAGCGCCGAGTACGAGTACGGGGGGCGCACCATCTTGAACAGCTCCTGCTGCCCCGGGACGGCCAGCCAGCCCAGGTCCGCCCCCGGGAACCCGGACCCGGGTGTCAGGAACTGCCGCTGACCCGCGCCGTAGCCCGACTGCGCGTAGGGCGCCGTGTTGCCCCCGCCTCCGGGGAGGTAGGGCGCGGGGGTGCCGCCGAAGCCCGGCCCGTTCAGCCAGAGGTACGGGTTGGCACCGGGCGCCGCGTACTCGGCCAGGCCGTACGCCGGCGCGGGGTGTCTGGAGGACGGATGGTGCGCGCCCTGCTGGTGGTGGTGGTGGTGCTGCTGCTGGTGATGGTGGTGGTGGTGGTGGTGGTGGTAGGCGCTCAGGTTGTCGCAGTAGGCGGCCATGTCCATCACGTCCTGCGCGCTCGGGTTGGCCACCGGGCTGAGCTGCTGCGGCGACGGCTGCTGCCCGAAGGCGCTCATAATCCGCTCTCCTTCCAGAAACATGGGGGGGGGGCGTGGGGTTCGTCTCCACACGTCTTGGGTTGACTTTTAGGTAAGAATACCTCTGCTCGCCGAGGAGGGGTATTTATGCAGACAGGCCGAGGGCTGAATGAATGAGTGGGTGGAATGGGGACGCCTCCCGCACTCGCACCTCGCACCGCTGGATGGCCTTCGTCCAATTTGCATCGTCCTGGCGTCGAGATCCCGCGGCTGATATGCATGTTAAAGGAGCTCGATCCTCCTTCCAAACCTGCAGGCTGCTTCATGTCTGATCGCCCTTTTCATCTGCGTTATTAATTAAGGACCATTGTCTGTTTTTTAAGATGAGATGCGTTCGAAACGACGGAGCAAATATATATTTATATCATTTAATTTAATATTCATCAGACTTAAAGATTTACTGCCCCCTGTCTGCTTATTATAAAGGATTTAGTTAATTTAAAACACGAGAACTAAGACTATACCACCATGATAATCTATTAATGTTATTTAATTATATATATATATATATATATATATATATATAAAACATAATAAATAATAAAATAATAAAACATTAATAGATGCTCATGGCGGTATAGGCTTATATTAAATAAATCATACATATATAAATACATACACATAAACACACACACATACTGTATGTATATATATATATATAATGATTTTAAAATAATATGAAAACTATCAGAACTAGCAGAAGGCTTCATAAAATCCTAATTTTAAAATTTAAATAAGTGAAAAAACATTAATTACACAATTCATGAAATTAATAAAATACGTGTCAGCGTGCAAAAATAAAAAATAAAATGCAAATCCAGATGTGTGTGTTAAATTTATATTATGTTTAAAAAACTATGCAATTAAATAATAATAATAATAATAATAATAATAATAATAATAATAATAATAATAATAATAATAAAAATAATCATCATCATCATCATCAATGTTATTATTATCGCTACAGTAAATTGAGGTTTTGCTTTTTTCACTTTCTTTTTTATACCTTTTTTATAGCCAATAAAAAAGTATGAGTCCAAAAAATGTTAATGAGCCAAACTTCAGCACAAAGTGACTAACACAGACGCGCAAAGCCAAATGTTAAAGTTAATATTATTTATTTTTGCGTTTGCAAGCGTCAATATGAGCCGAAATCGCACCTCTTAACAGCGCCCCCTCTGGTTCATTAACTTAACGAACGCGGTGACCGACGTCAACGGAGCTAAAACACGGTGGAGGCGTCAGAAGACGCTCGGATTTCTGCACAAGTCGCAGAGAAAACGCTCGAAGGAAGAGCGTACATTACTTTGTATATTTAGCCCAAAATGTTGGTTCGGTTATTAAACTTCTCACGGCGGTTTATTCGATCTCTAACAAACCTACTGTTTATGTGCAGTTTGTATTCAAACAAAAAAAGTGATATAAATAAGTTTTCAGTCAGTAGAAACTAAAGTTATTTTTGAAATTTAGTTTCGAAGTTTAGTTTAGTTTAAATTTAGAAAAAACAATGAAAAGCATCAACAGAGGCAAAATCCCGACGCAGGAAAACGAGGCGGCTTTGGATCAATACAACGATGTGTTATTTTTATAAAAAAATTCAATATAAATACTAGTAATTACTTTTAACTATGTGAAGGTGATGTGACAAAAAACAGCTCTATACAGATATAAATTTATTTAAATCCTCAAATATGATAATATTATAGTAGATATACTAATAATATTGTAGTATATATACGACATTATAGTATAAAGTTATGGATTTATACATACTGATTTGTGTAATATTTACCTGGTATTTACAGAGGTCCTTGAAGAAATGTTAAAAAGTGTCAAACTGAATGTTATCACTGAGATTTCTACAAATCTATTTAATGCTTTGACTTCAATGCACACACACACACACACACACACACACACACACACACACACACACATATATATATATATAGAGAGAGAGAGAGAGAGAGAGAGAGAGAGAGAGAGAGAGATAGATATACACACGTATAATTTAAAACATCACTTAATTTAGATAAACTGTGGCATAGTCATGAAAATATCGAGTGAAGGATGTAAGTTAATAACTACGCCTCTTCAACATAAAGATCAAAGCACATAAAATCTATGTGTATATGTGTAATTAAATAATTAAACCAAGTTCATGAATATTTTGAACAATAATAACAATGCTTAATAATTGTTATAGTAATAATACAAGCCTTTTAGAACAATTAGATTAGAATTAAATTAGAATTAGGTATTTCATTAAAAATAAGAGATAAATTAATGAGCGACAGTTAAAGACTAAGTGAACGCTTTGTTACCAATTTATAGGAATTGCAACAACTACATAAATACAGTGCAATGAAAATAAAAAATAAAAAACACTTAACAGACTTTAAAAGTGACACCACGGTTACATTTAATTATTTAGTGGATGCTTTCAACTAAAGGGACTTACAAAGTGAGAAAACAACACAAATAAGAGTCAAAGTTACAGAGGAACCAAGTGAACTGCAGAATCATCGATTCTGACACGTCCTGTTCATTACTTTAATTATTATTATTATTTAAATAGATAAAGAAATTTACAACGAGCACTCATGGAAGAGATGTCTCTTATGATAACTCTATTATTTAATAAATAATATGGAGTGAGAACTGGTACCACTCTGAGGTTTCAGCATCAGGTGGTGGTTGTAACTGAGCGAGTCGGGGTGTATTTTAAAAAAAGAGGGGGAAGGTAAGAAGGAGCAGATCCAGAGATTGTCCACCAGCCAGAGCAAAGCCTCGAATCGAATGCAGGCCGTGACCGAGAGCCGGTAAAGAAACATGAGTTCACTGGAGTTGGTTCAACCTCAGAGGACCTGCAGGGTTCTGGGTCAGCTGACCGTGTAGGATGGATGACCAGCACGCAATGTACTGCGATAGTTTAGCCGGGATAGGACGAGGGCAGTATAGTTGCGTATGCCTCGTCTACAGGCAGCACTGCCCGGGGTGGAGGTGTGAATCTGGGGGTCAGTTCATGTTAAAGGCAGGCTTCATTTGTCATTAATTCACAGTATTTATTTATAATAAAATTTACTGTATAAATAAATTTAACGCTTAATTTTTTTTTCAACTAAAAATGTTACTATTGTGAAATGCGTAACTTTTGCGTAATTTAGTAATAAATCTGTTTTTCTTTGTTGTTTATTATTATACAATAACTCAGCAGATTGGCGGCATGGTGTCTTAGTGATTTAGCACGTTCGCCTCGCTAGGGATTCCCGGTTCGAATCCCCATCTGGGTGGAGTTTCCATGTTCTCCCTGTGTCCGCGTGGGTTTCCTCCGGGTTCTCCGGTTTCCTCCCACAGTCCAAAAACATGGATCAAGTCAATTGAATTTTCCAAATTGCCCCATATAGTGTGTGAGTGAGTGTGTGCCCAGCGATGGATTGGCGCCCTGTCCTGGGTCTATCTGCCCAGCGCCCGAAACGTTCTCCCCTGGATGGGCATGGGGAACCCCACCGCGACCCTAATAGAGGATAAAGCGGAAGATAATGAATGAATGAATGAACTGATCAGTTTTGTTTACTTTATACTCATAAAGAGGGATGCTTGAAACTTTAAGTCAATTTAAGGTAAATTTAAGGTCATGACGGTCATTACGTTAAAACTATAAAACTGTTAAAGAATTGTACTATTATTTGTTTGCTGTTGTTAGTTGAGGTCGGTGACGCTGCTGACATTATGACCAGGTTTAAAAATAGTGTTCGACTTTACTCTCTGCCTCCCTCTAGTGGACTTTTAATGAAACGCACAGAAAGGGCCGCAAACCGCTGGAATGAGCATTAGTTTAATGAGTTTAATTAGTGTTATACAGATGTACATGACAAATTAAAAACAGATCGGGTTCTTATTTACACATTTATTCACAAAACGTCAGCGAGGAGACGTTTGGACAATTAAATTCATTTTGCTTTTCCAAATCGAGTTTGCTGTGAAATAAGAGCAACCCGAGGACTACAGAATGACGCCGTCGGTCACGTGACTGCGGAATCACTCTTTAAAAAAAAAAAAAAAAAAAAAACGCGTTTAAATGTTTTTAAATGTTAAATAAACAGCTCGATTTTAACAGTGTTATCTTTAAATGCAGAGTTTACTCAGACGGCATTTAAAAGTCTAAGATAATGGTTGCCACAACTATTCAAAATTACTCATAAAAAAAGGTTGCCACAACTATTATAGTCGCTCATAAACAACTAATTTAATTCCTCATTATTAAAAGGTTGCCACAACAATCAAAATCCCTCATAAAAATCTACTATGATCCCTCACAAATAATGGTTGCCACAACTATCAAAAATTACTCATAAATAAAGGATGCTAAAACTATTATAATCCCTGATAAACACCATTTGCCACAACTACTGTAATCTCTTGTAAACAAAGGATGCCCCAAATATTACAATCCCTCATTAACGAAGGTTGCCCCGACTGGTATAACCCTTAACAAACATTTGCCACAACTTACAATAAACCCTCATAAACAAAGGTTGCCACAACTATTACAATCCCTCATAAACAACAGTTTCCACAACAAATACGATACACGTATAATCTCTCAGTTGCAACAAGGACTGTAAACCCAACCACTCTATACAGTATATAATATAATTTTGGCGGCGGCACGGTGGCTTAGTGTTTAGCATGTTCTCCTCTCAGCACTAGGAATTTCCTCCGGGTTCTCTGGTTTCCTCCCACAGTCCAAAAACATGGATCAAGGACAATAGAATTATCCAAATGGCCCCATATAGAGTGTGTCTGTGTGAGTGAGTGTGCGCCCAGTGATAAATTGCCCCCTGTCCTGGGTGTATCTGCCCAGTGCCCGAAACGTTCTCCCCTGGATGGGCATGGGGAACCCCCCCCCCCACCCTAATAGAGGATAAAGCGTAAGGATAATGAATGGATGGACCCGAACCTAATCCCGAATCCCTGAAGAGCAAGCCGAAGTGACGGTGGCAAGGAAAAAATGCTTACATTCAGTGGAAAAGACTGTCGTTTAAACAATGATTTGTTTTTTTGTCCACATGGGTTTCCTCCGGGTTCTCCGGTTTCCTTTTACAGTACAGAAACACGATTCAAGGTGAATTGCGCCATCTCAATTGCCCCCATATAATGTGTGTGTGTGTCTGTGTGAGTGAGTGTGTGCCCAGTGATAGATTGGCGTCCTGTCCTGGGTGTATCTGCCCAGCGCCCGAAACGTTCTCCTCTGGATGGGCATGGGCATTGGCATGGGGGACCCCCCCCGGGGACCCCCCCTCCCCTCCCCCAAGCGACCCTAGTAGAGGATAAAGCGGAAGATAATGGATGGATATATAATTATGAGTGGAACGACTTCCAACTTTTAATGTAACAGATTACAGATTACAGGTGAAATAATCTGTGTGTGCAGAGACGGGAGGGCCAGCGGAGGGGGGGGGGTGTGGTGGTGGCGTACACCTCTGAGCTCAGCATCCCTTCGCTGTGCAGCCTGCTTCAGTCATCATAAATCCCCCGTCGCCGACAGATGGGGGCAGCATGACTCCAGGCTAGCGCCCCCTAATCAGGCATTCCTCATGTGTAGGCCGCCGCTCTGTATGCAGAACGCCGAGGGTTCCGCCGCGCGCCGTTCAGACTCATCATTCATATTCGGTGAAATATTTCACTCCGGCGTTTAATCTGGGGCTCAGGCTTCTTCGCTCGAGTGCATCCGAGCGGGATGAAATGGGCTCCGTCGCCGGGTACTAATGAACCCCCAAGGTTCCTCCACATTATGTTCCCACTCCAGGGAGGTTCCACATTGATACAGTGGCGCGCCGGGAGTAACGAGTCGCTTACAACTTCCAGTCCTGTTTATCATTAGGGACTGACGGCTATTACATAAAGAGAGCAGTAGGCCGACGGAACCTCGCGAGGCACACGGGCGTCCACCGGAGCGTCACGGCGGACGGGAGGTCATTCAATTTATTCATTCATTATCTTCCGCTTCATCCTCTATTAGGGTCGCGGGGGGGTTCACCATGCCCATCCAGGGGAGAGCGTCTCGGGCGCTGGGCAGATAAACCCAGGACAGGGCGCCAATCCATCACTGGACACACACTCACTCACACAGACACACTCTATATGGGGCAATTTGGAGAATTCAATTGACTTGATCCATGTTTTTAGACTGTGGGAGGAAACCGGAGAACCCGGAGGAAACCCACGCAGACACGGGGAGAACATGGAAACTCCACCCAGATGGGAACCGGGAATCCCTAGTGCTGAGAGGAGAATGTGCTAAACCACTAAGCCACCTCATTAAATTAAAATCATCATAAACTGAAGGGCCTCCTGTTACACTAACGACGCCTGGTGAGCATCCCAAAGGTTCTCCGTCGGCACTCTGAAGGATAAGTCTGAAGGTCGTCCCCCCCCCCCCCCCTGGAGAGCAATGAGGGTGAAGGGCCCACACTAGTAGCTTCGGTTGCCAAGACTATTATGATCCCTCATAATACAAATGTTGCCACAACTATTATAATGCCTCAGAAACAAAGGCTGCAATTACTACTTTAATCCCTCATAACCCAAGGTTGCCACAACTTTTATAATTCCTCATACACAAAGTTTAGGGGAACCCTGTAGGGAACCCACACGGACACATGGAGGACATGGAATCACCACCCAGATTGGGATTTGAAGTATTATTATTATATATTATTATTATTCATTCATTCATTATCTTCCGCTTTATCCTCTATTAGGGTCGCGGTGGGGTTCCCCATGCCCATCCAGGGGAGAGCGTCTCGGGTGCTGGGCAGATACACCCAGGACAGTGTTCCAATCCATCGCTGGGCACACACTCACTCACACAGACACACTCTAAATGGGGCAATTTTGAGGATTCAATTAACTTGATCCATGTTTTTGGACTGTGGGAGGAAACCGGAGAACCCGGAGGAAACCCACGCGGACACGGGGAGAACATGGAAACTCCACCCAGATGGGGATTCGAACCGGGAATCCCTAGTGCTGAGAGGAGAACATGCTAAACCACTAAGCCGCCATTATTAATATTACTATTGTTATTATTATGATACTATTAAAACAGAAGGACGGTGTCCTCACGTGGAGGACGTTGGGTGGATGTTCCCCGAGTGCTCCGTCTCTCTCTGGCTCTGATTTGTTGACGTCCTGCGCTGATATTGACTTGTTTCGCTGGCAGGCCGTCCGATATGATCACGACGCTGGAGCTAAATGATGATAAATATCCCGCTGAAGAGATCTGGCATCGGGATGGGAAAGCGAATGCCTCAGGTGCGAGAGGTTTTCCTGCTCGCTGCACTCGCGGTAATGACTCGGTGTATTAATACACCGTCATCCAGAACAAACGAGGTCGGTGTGAACAGAGCACGCCAACCATTCGCTGCTTAACGCAATTAAAGACGCAGCAATGATCAGGATTGCCGGGGAGGGGGGGGGTAGTTTGCGGGGTATTTAGAGTTTCAGGGTAACAATCAGACAGCGTTTCAGACCCCGGGTCGACCAAACATCCAGGGGAGAACGTTTCGGGCGCTGGGCAGAGACACCCAAGACAGGGGCGGCAATCCATCATTGGGTACGCATGCACACAATATATAGGGGCAATTTACAGCAGCCAATTCACCTTGAATCCATGTTTTTGGACTGTGGGAGGAAACCGGAAAAGACTGAGGAAACGGACACGGGGAGAACATGGAAACGCTTCCAAGATCGGGATTCGAACCGGGAAGCCCCAGCGCTGAGAGGAGAACATGCCAACAACTACACCACTGTGCCGCCTCGCGGTGGAGGTGTTCCCCATGCCCATCCAGGGGAGAACGTTTTGGGTGCTGGGCAAATAAAGCAGGACAGGGCGCCGATCCATCATTGGGCTAACACGCATACACTATATAGGGGCAATTTAGAGCAGCCAATTCACCTTGAATTATGGTTTTTGGACAAAGAACCCAGAGGAAACCCATGCAGACATGGGGAGAACATGCAAACTCCACCCAGATCGGGATTCGCACCTGGCCGTCATGTGCCCTCTATAGAAACCTATATAGTATAAACTCAGCATCAGCATCGGGGCAACTGTGTGTTTAAGGGACTGAATTCTCCAAATTGCCCCATATAGAGTGTGTTTGTGTGTATGTGTGAGTGAGTGTGTGTCTGGCGATAGATTGCCCCCCTGTCCTGGGTGATTTTTTCGTCTCATACCTCATCAGATCTCCACCCAACCCGACCCCTAACCCACTGCATGCCTTGCCCCCTCCCCACGCACATAGTTGGCATGTTCTCCTCTCAGCACTAGGGTTTCCCGGTTCAAATCCCCATCTGGGTGGAGTTTCCATGTCCTCCCCGTGTCCGCGTTGGTTTCCTCTGGGTTCTCAAGTTTCGTCCCACAGTCCAAAAACATGGATTAAGGTCAATTGAATTCTCCAAATTGCCCCATATAGAGTGTGTGTGTGTGAGAGAGTGTGTGCCAAGCGATAGATTGCCCCCCTGTCCTGGGTGTCTCTGCGCCTCATGGGGATGATGATGAGGATGATGGATGGATGGAATTTTCTCATTCCAGTCAGTATTTCTAAATGCTCCTCACAAATGCCCCAAAAAGACCCAAGGACTCCCGGTTGCCCCGGCGGAACCCTCCCGTCTGCTCTGACTCCCGATCATCGGGGCGACCGCGCGGACCGAGGCGTTTTTTTCGGAGGATGAAAAATTCATGGCGGCTCAATAATAAATGAGGACACGAGCTTCCTGAACATCCTGCCGACGTCCGGGAATCCCGCTACGGAACTCCGGCTCCCTTCACGCTCGTCCTATCTGCACGAAATGAGACGATGAAATGAGACGGCGGTGGGCTTAGTGGTTTAGCATGTTCTCCTCTCAGCACTAGGGATTCCCGGTTCGAATCCTAATCTGGGTGGAGTTTCCATGTCCTCCCCGTGTCCGTGTGGGTTTCCTCCGGGTTTTCCGGTTTCGTCCCACAGTCCAAAAAACATGAATCAAGGTCAGTTGAATGCTCCAAATTGCCCCATATAGAGTGTGTGTGAGTGAGTGTGTGTCCAGTGATAGATTGCCCCCCCTGTCCTGGGTGTATCTGCCCAGCGTCCGAAACGTTCTCCCTTAGATGGGCATGGGGGACCCCCCTGCAACCCTAATATAGGATAAAGCAGAAGATAATGGATGGATGGGTCTCAGGGTTTTATGGCCGAACAATCTGGGTGGAGTTTCCATGTTCTCCCCGTGTCCGCGTGGGTTTCCTCCGGGTTCTCCGGTTTCCTCCCACAGTCCAAAAACATGGATCGAGACAATTAAATTCACAAAATTGCCCCATATAGAGTATGTGTGTGTGAGTAAGTGTGTCCAGTAATAGATTGCCCCCCTGTCCTGGGTGTATCTGCCCAGCGTCCGAACGTTCTCCCCTGGATGGGCCCGCCCCCCATGACCCTAGTAGAGGATAAAGCTGAAGATAACTGATGGATGAGATGGCGGCGGCGTGAACAACCCCGCCGTCTCTCAGCACCGTGCCGGGTTCCGCCGGGTTTGGACAGACAGCAGAACCGAGCTGCTCGTCGTCTTTGACGTCTCTGTTTTCCAAAAACAGCTCGCGCTTTAATTGGGCCGTTCGTTCGACTGACACCTTAAACAGAACGTAGGCAGCCATGCGGCGTCGTGACGCAGATGTTCGGCCTACTTTAGGCTGTAAACAAACCATATGGGAACGTCAAAGGTCGCGATAGGGATGACGGGCACGGCGTGGACGGAGTGGGAAGGGGGGGGATTTAAACAATGTGCAGTTCGTAATGAAGCAGAGCGATCGCCGTAGGTAGAACAGGCTTAAATAAGCCCAGTTTATATTAGTCGGGATTATTCTATAATTATTATTATGTGCAATGCGTCAACGGGATGTCTGTATTCGTCTAGAGGGTTTATCAAACCTGCCACTAAGAGCTGATCGCACACCCCCGCCCACATGCACCGTTTAAATAGCAATGCTGCGTGTGAATACGTCTCCCCGATGGGCGTGGCCATTCTATTAAATCTGACTGCATTTGTATAAAAAAACGCAGATCCATAGTCTATTCACCTTGAATCCATGTTTCTGGACTGTGGATAGAAACCCACATGAACATGGGAGAACATGCAAAAACGACCCAGATTGAGATCGGGGAGGGGGGGGGGTCCCCTTGCTGATCCAGGTGAGAATATCACACCCAGGACCCAGGACAGGGCACCAATTTATCACTAGGCACACACTCACACACATTATACAGGATTGGGGCAATTTAGAGCAGCCAATTCACCTTGAATCCATGCGTTTTTAATCCACAAGTTAACAGGGAGAAAATAGAAACTCCACCCCAATTGGGATTCGAACCTGAATCCCCAGTGCTGAAAGGAGAACATGCCAACCACTACAACACTGTGCTGCCCCACAGTGGGGCGGTGAAGGGGTTCCCCCTGCCCATCCAAGGGAGAACCTATCGAGCGCTGGGCAGATACACCCAGAACATGGCGCCAATCTAGAACATGCAAACTCCACCCAGAACGGGATCCGAACCTGGATCCCCCAGCACTGAGAAGAGAACATGCCAATCACTACACCACTATGCTGCCCTATGGTGGAGGGGTTCTCCATGCCCATCCAGGGGAGAACGTTTCGGGCGCTGGACAGATACACCCAGGACAGGGTGCCAATCCATCACTGAGCACTCAATGTCTCACACACATTATATAGGGGCAATTTAGAGCAGCAAATTCACCTTGAATTCCTGTGTTTGGAGCGTGGGAGGAAACTTGCATGGACACGGTGGAGAACATGCAAACTCCACCCAGATCGGGATCTAAACCAGGACCCCCAGCGCTGAGAGGAGAACATGCCAAGCACTACCATCGTAACCATTAATTCACATACAGATTCTATTGAAATACACCGTTTGTCTCCAGAGGCAGGTCTTCCGTGTCCCCTGTCCCCTGTCCCCTGTCCTGTGTTAAAATAGCACATATTCGGCGCTCGGCAGGTGAAACCTTCAGCTATCAGATCTTCAGACGTGTGAAGATAACGGAAGCCTAATTTGGATGCAGGTGTGACCTTCACTTCAAACATCACGGGAGATGAAAGACACAGCGCCCCTATCAGGTCCGAGCACACGCCGTTTAAAACGGTTCCATAACGAACACCCAAATTTAATTAGGGATTTCAAAATCATTGCGTTCGTTATGTTTCAGCTGAAAAAGATGCACGAAGCCTCCATCCATCCACTATCTTCTGCTTTATCCTCTACTAGTGCCGTGGGGGAGGGGAGAACAGGGGAGAACTTTCGGGCGCTGGGCAGATACACCCAGCACAGGGCACCAATCCATCGCTGGGCACAGACTCACTCACACAGACACACTCTACATGGGGCAATTTGGAGAATTCACTTGACCGTGATCCATGTTTTTGGACTGTGGGAGGAAACCGGAGAACCCTGAGGAAACCCACGCGGACACGGGGAGAACATGCAAACTCCACCCAGATTGGGATTCGAACCGGGAATCCCTAGCGCTGAGAGGAGAACGTGCCAACCACTACGCCACCGTGCCGCCCACCCCATTGGACAAGGTGTCAATCTATTTCTGGGCACACACTCTCTCACACAGACACCCACACTCTATATGGGGCAATTTAAAACATTCTATTGACCTTGAATCCATGTGTTTGGACTGTGGGAGGAAACCGGAGAACCCGCAGGAAACCCACGCGGACACGGGGAGGACATGGAAACTCCACCCAGATGGGGATTCGAACCGGGAATCCCTAGTTGCTGAGAGGAGAACATGCTAAAGACCACACTCTCATAAACTTTGACTTTCTCATTGTACAGAAAAAAAACTGACCTGAAACTGAAGAAAACACCGGCTCAGGGTTCAACTCCATGCTGCTGCGACGGCCGCGGCAGGCGAGGACGGGGACACGTTCCCATCAGGCGAAGGCGGGGACACGTAATGTTCTCCAGACGGGGACACGTAACGTCAGTGGAACCGAGCGATGGCCCTGTGGAAACGCAGCTCTGATGATCACCCTTTCCTCTGCAGGTGGCGCTGGTTTGTATCTTACAGCAAAAAACTTTTATTAAACACAGATTACATTAAAAAGTTTAGCATTTTTAACCGTACCTGCACATGATACGGCCCCGGGGCCACATCCGGCCCTGTGCCTCCCCTGGTCCGGCCTGGATAAAGTTAATAAGAAGTCAGAAATCAAATTGAAATAAGAACAGAGTATAAATTCGTAGGGATTTGGATTGTAGCAGTTCACACTCACATAAATTAATAAAGCGATACGGTGCGAGAGGGGGCGTGGCTTATTCTGAATAAATCCCTTTAAAGAAATTTGTCCCGACGTGTGGCAGAATACAGTTACACCCCGTGATTTATTTACAATAATACACAACCTCGAGAGTCTTATTGCTTTAATAAAACACAAACACACTATAATAAATAGATATAATAAATAATAAAATAATATAATATAATATACAAAATATAATAAAGTAATAAAAAAACAACCTTTAATTCATAAATACGTTTATTAAAAACAAAATCATTAATAATCTAGTCCGGTTTTTAACGTGAACCCTGTTCGCTGAGGAACTGGATTCAAACACTGCCATCTAGTGGCCAAATCACAGAACGCAGCTTAAAAAAACGGGAACAAATATATTGTATGTCACACATTGATGTGAATTTGAAGTGTAGAGAGGTGTGTGTTATTGTCAGTGATGTCACGGCTGGACATACACATCAGCCAATCAGATTTAAGGAGCGGAACTACCCATTTTTATATTCATTCATTCATTCATTATCTCCCGCTTTATCCTCTATTAGAGTCGCGGGGGGGGGGGGTCCCCATGCCCATCCAGGGAAGAACGTCTCGGGCGCTGGGCAGATACACCCAGGACAGGGGGGCAATCTATCACTAAGCACACACTCACTCACTCATACACGGGGCAATTTGGAGAACTCAATTGACTTGATCCATGTGTTTGGACTGCGAAGAACCCGGAGGAAACCCACGCAGACACAGAGAGAACATGGAAACTCTATTGGGATTTGAACCGGGAATCCCTAGTGCTGAGAGGAGAACTGAGGGGAGAACATGAGAACATGAGAGGAGAACATGCCAACCACTAAGCCACCATGCCGCCCTCATTTTTATATTAACCCAGTAAATAAATGATTTAATTTAATTGAATTTAAAATGAAGTCCGTGCAGATGTGTTAGACGCACGGGGAGAACGCAGAGTCATGCTCTCAGCACTGCTTTCATATTAAATTGGGTTCGAGTCGAGAGTTTGGACCGAAAAAAAAACTTTATTTAATAAAGTTGTATATTACATTATATAAAGTCTGTTTAACTGAAGCCTACAGGGCGCGAACTTTTCATACCTCACCCCAACATTTAGGAACTTTTCCGCCGTCCGGTCCGTATCCAGCGTTCTGAAGAGAAAAGACGGGAATCGTTATTAAAGATGAATTAGCATCATTTATTTAAGAACTCAGTTCTTTAAGAATGCATATGGAACGGGGCCAAAATTCAGGTGCAGCTTCTTTCCAGGGAAGTGTGTGTGTGTGTGTGTGTGTGTGTGTGTGTGTGTGTGTGTGCAGCAATAGGCTAATTATGTAGTCGAGGTTTCGTTAAGGACGTCCTCCACCGTGTATGGATATCACCCATAGTAATGATATACAATACATTATATAACATCCATCCATTATCTTCCACTTTATCCTCTACTAGGATCGCAGGGGGGGGGGGGTTTTCCCCATGCCCATCCAGGGTAGAAAGTGTCGGGCGCTGGGCAGATACACCCAGGACAGGTTGCCGATCTATCACTGGACACAAACTCGCTCACACAGACACACTCTATATGGGGCAATTTGGAGAATTCACTTGACCTTGATCCATGTTTTTGGACTGTGAGAGAAAACCAGAGAACCCAGAGGAAACCCACGCTGACACGGGGAGAACATGCAAACTCCACCCAGATGGGGATTCGAACCGGTAATCCCCAGCGCTGGCTGAGAGGAGAACATGCCAACCCCTAAGCCCCTGAGAGAAAAAACTTCAATAAAGCACCTGAATTCAGGTGATTGAGGGGTCCGTCATTATACGTTTGTCCACTAGGGGGAGCGTGTTGGCCAGCCTATTACAAAACGCATACCATTACAGCATCTTGGCTGCTGTCTTTGCACGAGTTTTAAAATTCCGGTTGTAAAGCCCGTTAGAGTCTGTGTGGTCGGGTACCGATGTCCGTCACGACCGAAACCCGCCGAGCGCTCATCAACGTCGGGCGCAGAACCCTCGGCGTCCGCTGCGGGTCACCGTCCCACCGCAATAAACTCCGTGGGCTTATGGCCCGTGAGAAGTTCTGCTGAATCAGTGAAGGGCTCTCCGCAAATTGCCCTCCGTAGTAATTAGGAAGCATACGGCGGCTTGGGGAGTGGGGTGGGTGGCAGGGTGGTGGTGCACGGCGTATGCCGAACCATATGCTGCAGAGTTTTACGCTGAAAGTAATTATTAACTGCTGAATTGTGTTTAACGCGACTTCGCCAGCGTGATGGGTTCGGGTCGTGCCGTTTGCACGCTCGCCGAGTATTATAAAGAAGCTCACCGCAAACGTGAACGCCAAGGCAACCACCTCGCGTTACAGATCCTCCACCTGACGTACCGCTGCGTTATTCGTGTTAATCCGCGGAAACCACCTGAAACTAGGGGGCCAATAAAATTGCGAAGTACGTCCCGGTGGGAAGCGGCTACATAAGTAAGTAACGATATTATTATTTGCCGTATGGTGTTCGCCTCGCCGAAAAAAAAAAAAACTATGTCAAAAAATGTACACAAATTTACGAAAATGTACCCGAATCAAACAAAATTATTTGCCAACGTAGTGAGTAAATTTATTGTATAAAGATTTCCTAAAATAAGAAAAAGTTTGTAAAATGATTATTTAATTACCTTAAAAATCTATCGCAATTTAATCTCAATAATTATAAAAAAAAAATTACTAACTAAAATTAAAAAGGTCAATTGTTGCAGCGCAGGTTCGAATCCCAATCGGGGTGGAGTGTGCACGTTCTCCCAGTCTCCGCATGGGTTTCCTCCGGGTTCTCCGGTTTCCTCCCACAGTCCAAAAACATGGCTTCAAGGTGAAATGTCCGTTTCTAAATTGCCCCATATAGTGTGTGTGTCTGAGTAAGTGAGTGCCCAATGATTGATTGGCATTTGCCCAGCGCCCCAAAACAATCTTCCCTGGATGAGCATGGGGAACCCCCATGGATTCAAGGTAAGTTGAATGCTCCAAATTGCCCCATATAGAGTGTGTCTGTGTGAGAGAGTGTGTTCCCAAAAATAGATTGGCGTCCTGTCCTGGGTGTATCTGCCCAGCGCCTGTAACGTTCCCCCCGAATGGGCATGGGGAACCCCCCCGCCCCCCTGCCCCACGTGAAACTAGTAGAGGATTTCGTGGAAGATAATGGGTGGATGGGTTTTAAAAGGATGCACACTCATTAGGCAGAGTCATGTCAGGTGCATTAATTAACAGTCCATCAATTTAAATTAAAAGTCCATTAACCCCCCCCCCCCACAAGTGGTTACTATGGTTTTCTAAAGTCTGTATGGGGTTCCTCCGGGTTCTGCGGTTTCCTCCCACAGTATATACATGTACACACTTTTTTTCCGTATTGTTGTATTTATTTATAAAACAGATTTTTCTGAGGATCATGATAAAGAAGACTTTGTTGGGTTTCGTCTCTTTCGTAACTAAATCAATCCTTCCTGCGTTGGGATCCGTCTCTCTCTGAACTTCTCTGAACCCGTCCCTCGTCCCTGCAGCGGTGCCAGGAATCCTGAAGCTGAATGAAATCCTTCCAGCATTAATCCTTATTTGACGGGATCTACAGTTTCGCTGGAATTCAATTTAGCGCAATCTAATTTGTCGAGCTCGACGGAGTGCACTAAAAATATATTTCCTTACGAGCGCCGGCGGAATAATTCACCCACCAACCTCGAACCGGGTCCTGAAGTTCAGTGCTTTGATCCCAGTTCATTACCAGATCTAAAGTATGTGGACGTGCCTCGTCTCCTTCGGAGTTCTGCGTTCGTTTCAATAAAACGTCGTGGTTCCTGCACCGTGTTCCTGTATCGGGGTTCCTACATCGTGGTTCCTGCACCGTGTTCCTGTATCGGGGTTCCTACATCGTGGTTCCTGCACCGTGTTCCTGTATCGGGGTTCCTACATCGTGGTTCCTGCACCGTGTTCCTGTATCGGGGTTCCTACATCGTGGTTCCTGCACTGTGTTCCTGTATCGGGGTTCCTACATCGTGGTTCCTGCACTGTGTTCCTGTATCGGGGTTCCTACATCGTGGTTCCTGTATCTGGGTTCCTACATCGTGGTTCCTGCACTGTGTTCCTGTATCGGGGTTCCTACATTGTGGTTCCTGCACCGTGTTCCTACACCGTGGTTCCTGCACCGTGTTCCTGTATCTGGTTCCCGCATCGTGTATCCAAATTGTCTTTCCTGCATCGTGGTTCCTACATCGTGGTTCCCGCATTGTGGTTCTCACATCATGTTCCAGTTCCTGTATTAGGTTCCCACATTGTGTTCCTGCATCGTGGTTCCTACATCGTGGTTCCCGCATTGTGGTTCTCACATCATGTTCCAGTTCCTGTATTAGGTTCCCACATTGTGTTCCTGCATCGTGGTTCCTGCATCGTGGTTCCCGCACCATGTTCCAGTTCCTGTATTAGGTTCCCACATTGTGTTCCTACATCATGGTTCCTGCATCCTGGTTCCCGCACCGTGTACACGAATTGTGTTCCTGCATTGTGGTTCCTGCATCATGGTTCCTGTATAGGGTTTCCACATTGCTTCCGTTTCCACATTGCCCTCTCCTGGGTGTGTCTGCCCAGCGCCCAAAATGTACTACCCTGGATGGGCATGGGGATGGGCGTGGGCATGGGGGAACCCCCTCCCCCCGTCCCGTGACCCTAGTAGAGAATTAAGCAGAAGATAATGAATGAATCCAGATCTGAGTGGAGTTTGCATGTTCTCCCCATGTCGGCATGGGTTTCCTCAGGGTTCTCTGGTTTCCCCATATAGTGTATAACTATACAGTTTCCTATATGTGTGTGTGTGTCAGAATGTTCAGAGTGAGAGGTTAGGTGGTGGAGCAGGGAACGTGGTGGTAACATTCCCCTGACGTTCTGAATGGAGCAGAAGGAGAGCGATGCCCTGAAATGGTTCCCCGTGTGTTTAAGGTGGAGGAATGAGAGCTCTGCAGAACGCCGCTCGCATCTGAATTAACCACAAAACTCCCATGTTCTATGCATATAATGCCGGTTGCCACGGTTACCCCTCCCAGGAACAGGCTGCGAAGTACAGGCGGATGCGCGGTCCCGATCAGACGGCGTTACATAAACACTCGAGTGCGTGACACGCATCACAGCAAAGTGGAGCGAAGTGAGGCGTCGCAACGCCGTTTGAACGACGCAGACGGGCGTTATGTCAGTTCCATCCAGCAGAGCGTCCGTCGGCCTTTTTTAGTTTCGCCGTGGCGTACAGGAGCCCAGCTGCAGATTTAGGGTTAAACCATGAGATTATAATCCAACATCACCGCGGTACCTGATAACAATCCCACCGAAACCAGGACTGAAGGAGAGTGAAGACCGTTTGTGCCATGACATCACTGTTGGACTGAGCGCTCTTAATATTTAGATATAAAACCAACTTCTGTTCGTGAAAATTACACACGAATAAAAGTGTTAATTCCATTAAATTTACAAGAAACAGATTTCTCGCTACTGTTCAAAAGGGATGTAGAAGTTTTGGCAGCTGTTTTTCATGAGGGATTATGGTAGTTGTGGTAACTGTTGTTTGTGAGATTATAGTAGTTGGGAAAGCCATTGTGCATGAGGGATTATAGTAGTTGTAGTAACCGTTTTTTATGAGGGATTTTAGTAGTTTGGCAGCTGTTGTTTAAGAGGGAATGTGGGGTAGTTGTGGCAACTATTGTTCATGAGGGATTATAGTAGTTGCTGCAACCGTTGTGCATGAGGGGATTATGGTAGTTGTGGTAGCTGTTGTCTAAAAGGGATTATAGTAGTTGTGGCAACTATTGTTTATGAGGGATTATATTAGTTGCTGCAACAGTTGTGTATGAGGGATTATGGTAGTTGTGGTAACTGTTGTTCATGAGGGATTATAGTAGTTGTTGCAACAGTTGTGTATGAGGGATTATGGTAGTTGTGGTAACTGTTGTTCATGAGGGATTATAGTAGTTGATGCAAACGTTTATGAGGGATTCTAGTAGTTGTGGCAAATACTGTTCACAAAAGATTGATAGTTGTGGCAACTATTGTTCATGAGAGATTATAGTAGTTGTGGCAACCGTTGTTCATGTGGGATTATAGTAGTTGCGGCAGGCGAATTACGTAAATCTTTTTAAAGTAGAACCCGTTCCGTTGAACTCAAACTCAAACTGCGCTCCGATTCGCGCCGACCTCAGCGATCAGCATCAGAACATTCATAACGAGGCACGAAACACTTATGCTAATGAATTAATGGATGGTTGAATACGGTCGGCACCCCGCTCGCCTGCACGCTCGTAAACCCGGTTCCAGCCGCCCTCGCACTCCAGTCTGAGGTTAAAGACGCATGTTTCATTAGAGCAGGTGGTATGGCGGAATCAGGGGGCGTGGCCGTCGGGGGTGTCGGGCCTGACCCGCAGACGAGCCGGATGAGGGTAAACAGATCCGGCAGCGATGACGGACGAGGCCGCGTATTTATTCATTCATATATTCAGATTTATTTCCATAATGGAGGGAATGACGCGGGCCGGCGGCGCCCCCGTTTGATTCCGCAGAGCGATAACGAGCGGCGAGGTCGCGGAGTCAGCGACTTATGCATTTTCCATCCTGCATCGTTAATGCAGTCGCCTCGTTTTAATCAGCGCATTTTAATTGCTCCAGAGATTTCAAAAAGACGCCTTTCAGAGATTATTATCTGGGGTTTCCATGATCCACACGGTGGCTTAGTGGTTTAGCATGTTCTCCTCTCAGAGTACATCGAATCCCAATCTGGGTGGAGTTTCCATGTCCTCCCCGTGTCCGCGTGGGTTTCCTCCGGGTTCTCCGGTTTTCTCCCACAGTCCAAAAACATGGATCAAGGTCAATTGAATTCTTCAAATTGCCCCATATAGAGTGTGCTTGTGTAAGTGTGTGTCCAGTGATAGATTGCCCCCCCTGTCCTGGGTCTATCTGCCCAACGCCCGAAACGTTCTCCCCTGGATGGACATGGGGAACCCCCTCCCCCCCCGCGACCCTAATGTTTGCCAAACTCCTAAAGTGATATTGAGGGCTTGTTTGATTTTAAAGGTGAGTTCCTGAGGCGTGGACACTCCTCATCGACCCGTGATCAGGACGTGCGGGTCAATAATCCCAGGACGGTTGTCTCCGCCGGCGGGACGTCCCTGCAGAACGCGCTCGGTCGGATCGATGCAGGAATAAACCGGATTACGCCGCTGATTGTCTTACACACCGTAAAGGCAGATCGATGGCTTCATCCCCCCCCCCAGGCAGGGTCCCCACATGCCCCCCCCCCTCTCATGGTCCTCATCTGTGTGGTTTGCATGTTCTCCCCGTGGGCGACATGGTGGCTTAGTGGTTGGCATGTTCTCCTCTCAGAGCTAGGGATCCAGGTTCGAGTCATAATCTGGGTGGAGTTTGTGATTCCCATTGGCAGATTAGTGGTTGGCATGTTCTCCTCCCAGCATTGGGGATCCTGGTTTGAATCCTAATCTGGGTGGAGTTTGCATGTTCTCCTTTCAGAGTCCTCATCTGGTTGGTTTGCATGTTCTCCCGTGGGCGACATGGTGGCTTAGTGGTTGGCATGTTCTCCTCTCAGAGCTGGGGATCCAGGTTCGAATCCCAGTCTGGGTGGAGGTTTCATGTTTTCCCCGTGGGCGGCTTCTCCAGTGTCCTCTCACAGTCTAAAAAAGTCCTTGGATTTAAGGTGAATTGGCTCCTCTAAATTGGCTCCAGTGCCCAAAACGTTCTCCCCTGGATGGGCATGGGGAACCCCCCCCCCCCACTCAGACGCTTTCGTCATAACTTGATTGTTGGGGTCAGAATTTTCCCCAACAGCACTGATATGGCCCCCCTGGAGGACCCATGGCCCATGTTGAGTTTGGTGCCACTTGACCCTTCAGTGGACCCCTCCATTCTCCACTTGCAGGTCATGGGCCACATATAGAGCCAAATTAGAGCCCCGCTTCAGCCAAAAATAGCTTAAATGAAAGCAGCACCACCAAAGATGCGTTTTGGGACACGTGGTCCGTTCGTATGTGTTCATACGGGGGCCACATTTGGCCCTCATGCCGTCTGCTGGTGCTGGTTCTCAGCTGGAAGCGTCCCACAGTTGGGTTCCCGCCGAAGGGAAAGTAAGAAAGCAGAAACTTCACGACGTTCCGCAGACAATCTCTAAACACCGGCGGTAACGATCCAAACAGACCGGGAACCGGCGGGACGTCTCGGACGCGAGACCGCTCGGAACGCCGCGTTATCAACAACGATGTCTAATTGCGCCGGACCTTTGGACTCTCTGTCACATTACGGAACGGGAGCCGCGGGGACGAGAGGAGCCGCAGCGAGAGACAAACCCGCGTCCGTCGTTAAGTGCAAGACGCAGAAATGTCAGCGGGGGACGGCTCCACCGCGGAACTTCCTCCCGCTATTAAATGAAATGGCACGTCAGCTGAGTCTGGGAAACACTGATACCGCCGGTCATCTGTGTGGGATGATTTGATTTGGATCCGGGCGAGCGTACTCCCTTAATCACAGCGGGGGCCGGCGGAGGAGGGCGGGGGGGGGGTGAACATAATCAGAGGAAAAGATGGATTCAATTCGGTTCGTGGCCACGTCAAGACGAATATATCATCGTTATATTAAAACCGCAGCCGAGCGGCGAGCGTGAGACCAGCAGAATTTAAAAACGGACAAAGAACACAGAGGACAAAGAAAAGGGTGTCTGAAGGAGACTGGAGTGAGACTGAATGGAGAGAGACTGTAATGAGAGTGGAATTAGACCAAATGGAGAGAGACTGGAATGAGACCGAATGGAGAGACACTGGAATGAGACAGAAATGAGACTGGAATGAGACTGAATGGAGAGAGACTGGAATGAGACTGAATGGAGAGAGACTGGAATGAGACTGGAATTAGACCAAATGGAGAGAGACTGGAATGAGACCGAACGGAGAGACACTGGAATGAGACAGAAATGAGACTGAATGGAGAGAGACTGGAATGAGACTGGAATGAGAGTGAAAGGAGACAGGAATGAGACCGAATGGAGAGAGACTGGAATGAGACAGAAATGAGAGTGGAAGGAGACAGGAATGAGACTGAATGGACAGAGACTGCAATGAGAGTGAATGGAAAAAGACTGAAATGAGACTGAATAGTAAGAGTGGAGTGAGACCGGAGTGAGACTGGAGCGAGCAAGACGGGGTGGCGTGAGAATGGAATAAGACTAAAATAAGACTGGAGTGAGACTGGAATGAGACTGCAGTGAGACTGAATGGATCGAGACTGGAGTGAGCAAGACTGGATGTAACGAGACTGGGGTGAGACTTGAATGAGACAGGAGTGAGACTGGAGCGAGATTGGGGTGAGACTTGATGGCGAGAGAATAGAATGAGACTGGAGTGAGACTGTGGTGAGAATGGAGTTGGACTGGAATGAGACTGGAGGGAGGACAGTGGTGAGACTGGGGTGAGGCAGGATGGAGCGAGAATGGAAAGAGACTTGAGTGAGACTGAAGTGAGACTGGATGGAGTGATAACAGCGGGCCGATTCCTTATGAGCACTAAACCTGTTTGTAAACCGCATTCTGTAATTTGGCCACTAAAGGGCCGTTTAATGAATTGCTAGAGAAACCGGAATCCTGTTACTCAGAGATCAGTGTTCACTTTAAAAATGGGACCAGATCACGTCGTGGAAGAGCAGATTAATGAATTAGTTTAGTTTTTAATGAACACGTTAATGAATCTAGGCTTGTTTTTTTTAAATTACAGTCGGTTTGTGTTTTATTAAAGCAATACGACACTCGAGGCTCGAGGGTGTGTTAATCTGAATAAATCACAGGGTCTGACTGCACTCCACTACACGTCAGGACTAATAACACCCCTCTATGTGATTTATTCAGAATAAGCCACGCCCCCTCACACCGTATCGCTTTAATGAAGCGGCGGCTCTCACACTGACGGGACGTCACGGTGAGTTACACCCTGCTGCTGCCATGCTGAGTCAGCACGAAGCCAACGCATTATTCTTTAATGTACAGTGCGCCACGCGCCGTTCCTCCTCATCCGCCTCGGAACGCTGGAACCAACGGAACGCCGAAACCAACGGAACCCCGAAACCAACGGAACCCCGAAACCAACGGAACGCTGGAACCAACGGAACCCCGAAACCAACGGAACCCCGAAACCAACGGAACGCCGAAACCAACGGAACCCCGAAACCAACGGAACCCCGAAACCAACGGAACGCCGAAACCAACGGAACCCCGAAACCAACGGAACCCCGAAACCAACGGAACGCTGGAACCAACGGAACGCTGGAACCAACGGAACGCTGGAACCAACGGAACGCTGGAACCATTCATCCATCATCTTTCGCTTTATCCTCCACCAGGGTCGCGGTGGGGTTCCCCCCCATGCCGATCCAGGGGAGAACGTCTCGGGCGCCGGGCAGACACATCCAGGACAGGATGCCAATCTATCGCTGGGCACACACTCACTCACACAACACACACTCTATATGGGGCAATTTGGAGAACTCAATTGACCTTGATCCATGTTTTTGGACTGTGGGAGGAAACTGGAGAACCCGGAGGAAACCCACGTGGACACGGGAAGAACATGGAAACTCCACCCAGATAAGGACCTGAATCCTCAGCACTGAAAGAACATGCCAACCACTAAGCCGCCCCGCCATTTGTCCAATAGAAATCAAATGTATTTTTAAGATTTGTACACCGGGCGGCACGGTGACTTAGTGGTTGGCATGTTCTCCTCTCAGCGGTAGGCATTTCCAGTTCGAATCCCAATCTGGGTGGAGTTTCCATGTTCTCCCCGTGTCTGCGTGGGTTTCCTCCCACAGTCCAAAAAACATGGATCAAGGTCAATTGAATTCTCCAAATTGCCCCATATAGTGTGTGTCTATGTGAGTGAGTGTGTGCCCAGCGATAGTTTGCTCCCCTGTCCTGGGTCTATCTGCCCAGCGCCCGAAACGTTCTCCCCTGGATGGGCATGGGGAACCCCACGCGACCCTAATAGAGGATAAAGCAGAAGATCGCCGTGCTTCGGATGCGTCAGACAATTATGTAACGTTTGCCAACTATGTAGTACAGTGTGTGGTACACGATTTTGGGAGTCCATTTAAAAATGCATACTCATTTTATTTGTCAGTAGTGAATTTGGAACAGCGTTATTCAAACCCAGAGTTAAAGAAACGACACGTTCTATACAGAGGTGCGACGGCTGGAGTTAGGAAATAAAATCCAAACACAGAAGGAAAAAAAATAATAAAGAAAATAATAATAAACAAAAAAAACAAAAAAAAAAAAACAGAAACCGAACGTTCAGGACGCCTGCGGGAGAACGCAGCCTCCTCCGAAATCCGAAAAGCCCTTTTTGGAAGCGGGAGTCGGGGGAATTCAACGCTACGGAACGCCATCCGGAGGAAATAAGGTTAAAATCATCATATATACAGACATCTGTACAGAGCGGCGGAGACATGCGTCCGGATTTAACGGGGAAAGGACAACCGATGTGGGAACGGAGGACCCCTGATCTTTGGAAAGTGGCTCGAGTCGGTCGCGGGTCCCGAGATGGAATATAAATGTGAGAAAGCAAAAGTAAAAAGTAAAATTTTTTAATTATAATAATGATAATAATGCGGCCCCCGTCCCGTCGCGAGGTCGTCCCGGCCGTGCCGCCGCGGCTGGTTGCACAGCGAGCACGTCGTACGAGGGTCCAGATAATAGAGAGTCCGCGGAACGGGCGGCGCCGGCGTGAAGTGCGATCGCTGGTGGAGGTCGGGTCTCCGCACCACCACCATCACAACCACCACCACGCGTCACGCCGCTCACGGGCCGATCCCCGAGTCGATGGACGTCTGCTTGCGCGTGGTCTTCGGAGGCGGCGGGGGCGGAGTCTTGCTCGGCAGCGGCGGTGGAAGGTGCTGCGGAGAGACGAGCACACACACACACACACACACACACACACACACACACACACACACAGGGTGATTCAAAAGCCTGTAGGTAGAGGATTGACCGACGGCAGGACAGTTAAGGCGGTACATCATCGGTTCCCGGCCGCCACCTCCATCAGGCTGCCTGTCCATCACGCTGAGGGTGCTGAAAAAAAATCGATTCTTCAAAGGATCGCGATTCGTAGTCTTGACGATTCTGAATCGATTTAAAATGCATCATTTTTAATGTTAAGTTTTAAAGATTTGCAGAATCTAAAGTCACTCTGACTGTAAAGTCTGTATTTTTGTTCTGGATTAAAGGTGAATGCACCATGGTAAACTTTGGTATTAATATATTTAGAATTGTTTCTTTATTGATGGATGTTTTTGATGTAAGAAAAAGCCGGGCAGCTAAACGAACCCAACACGGCTCATTTTAATTTATGCGCAATCCTATTATTTTGTATAAATATAAAATGATGCAGAAAAAGTTGATACAGGACGGAACCTGAATGTATTGTTTTAAAGAAACGTTCTATTTGTTCACATCGTCGTTTCATCTCGACAATCACATGATTTAAACAGAATTGAAAGAGAATTTGAACTGAAAAAAAAATTGATTCTGAATCGAATCGTGACCTCATTTAAATTTAAATACCCTTTGAACTGAAAAATCGATTCTGAATCGGAAATCGATTCTGAATCAAAAATGGATTCTGAATCGAAAATCCTTTCTGAATTGAATATCGATTCTGAATCGAATTGTGACCTCATTTAAATACCATTTGAACTGAAAAATCTATTCTGAATCGAAAATGGATTCTGAATCGATAATCAACTTTCAATCGAATATCGATTCTGAATCAAAAATCGTTTCTGAATCGAAAATCGTTTCTGAATCAAATATCGATTCGGAATCGAATCGTGACCTCATTTAAAT
>JAFMOD010000119.1:302662-309601 GCA_019802435.1 Corydoras maculifer
TGTGGACAGGACGAGAGTTCGAGGTCGAAACACACTCTGGGTAAAGTTCCAATACTTTATATTCTTTAAAAAAATAAAGGGATTCACTGAAGTTATGGAATGTTTCATGGCGCTGAACAGATACACCCAGCAGAGGGCGCCAATCCACACTCACACTATATGGGGCAATTTGGGGGCAGCCAATTCACCTTGAATCCATCTTTTTGGATTGTGGGAAGAAACTGGGGAACCCGGAGGAAACCCACGTAGGCATGGGGAGAACATGCAAACTCCACCCAGATGAGTATTCGAAACTGGTGCTGAGAGGAGAACATGCTAACAACTACACCACCGTGCCGGTTCCCCATGTGCATTCAGGGGAGAACGTTTCAGGCTCTGGGCACACTCAGGAAAGGGCGCCAATCTATCACACACTCACACTATACGGGGCAATTTGGAGCAAACAATTCACCTTGAATCCATGTTTTTAGACCGTTGGAGGAAACTGGAAAATGTGGACTACACCACTGTGCCGTGGGGGGGGGGGGTTCCCCACGCCCCCATGGGCGCCAATCTATCACTGGGCACACATTCACTCACACAAACACACATTGTATTAGGGCAATTTCGCACAGCCAATTCACCTTAGATCCATGTTTTTGGACTGTGAGAGGAAAATCGGAGAACGAGGGGAAAACCCACGCGGACACACGGGAGAACATGCAAACTTCCCCCAGATTGGGATTCGAACCTGGATCCCCAGCGCTGAAAGGAGAACATGCTAAACACCACGCCACCCGATAAAGAATCTTAATAAATTAAATAATTAATTGGATTAAGTTGATAAATTTTGCATGAGATTGGTATTAACACCGGAGAGCCAGGCTGCCCTCTGCTGGACAAAACAGATCCGACGCTATATTAATTAATTATTAATATTTTTAATTGTCATCTAGCAAATGATGATGTCATCGTTTGGTCGTTCCGACTCTAGATGGAGCATCATGTCGCGTTTTCGCCGTACGTAGGGTACGTGGGTACTTTCTCGTGGGTATTCCGACTTGCCCGTAGGGGGCAGCGTTATCGAAACATCTCATACATGATGTCTCGTAAAGACGGAAGCATCGTCACGGAGACTCTACGTTACTCTTACGTTTTTTGATTATATCTATACTAAATCCGGGGTGATCGATGACATCACGGCTTCGGCCCTAACAAGCCCCGCCCATTTATAGCCTACCATTTACTCTTTATGAACCTATTCTATTCAATCAAATGCCGAATTCCTACATCATAACATGTCAGTAGGCAGAGGTTGCTCATTGGTTACGATCAGTCAGGGGGCGGGCCCCTAGGCAAGGCCCTCATACCTCATGGGTACCTCAGGGTGCTGCATCATGTCGCGAGGTTTCTGCTGACTTCATAATGTTTGGTTTTTTTTACACACACATCTGGACATCTATATTAATAAAAACGCAGCCGATGACATCATCGAATTTAAACGTTCGCCGCAAAATGATCAGCCGCCGCGCCGCGACCGGCTCACGCTTTGATTTCGGCGAAACCCCTCGTTATTATTATTGAAGTGTGCTTTTATGGAGGAGCCGAGATCGTTGGCGGCGGCGGCGTTCCCTCTCGCGGGGATCGTAGCGAGCGCCGTTATATTGATTTTTCCGTTCCTGCCAGAAACAAACTGAAAAATATTTAACTAAACAATCATTACGGAGATTGCCTTCCGAATCACGCCGAGCTCTGCGGGTAACGGGGGAGGGGGGCGAGGATTCCTGGGGCCTCGGAGCCACGCTTACGTTATTTAATGCCGTTATTATTATTATTCATTCATTATCTTCCGCTTTATCCTCTATTAGGGTGACGGGGGGGTTCCCCATGCCCATCCAGGGGAGAACGTCTCGGGCGCTGGGCAGATACACCCAGGACAGGGGGCAATCTATCACTGGACACACACTCACTCACACAGACACTTTATATGGGGCAATTTGGAGAATTCAATTGACTTGATCCATGTTTTTGGACTGTGGGAGGAAACCGGAGAACCCGGAGGAAACCCACGGTGACACGGGAAGAACATGGAAACTCCACCCAGATGGAGATTCAAACTGGGAATCCCTAGTGCCGAGAGGCGAACGTGCTAAGAGGCACTAAGCCACCGTGCCACCCCTACTATTATTATTATTATTATTATTATTGTTATTAAGCTATTCATCGGAATGCTGATGTAGAGTCTTGATGGATGTGGTCATGCTGCTAGCTATATGCACATCGTATATTTACGTGTATAGCGCCTTGGGCGCTGTAGCCCCTCTGTGCCATTACGGATGCTGGCTTTTGCGTTTTTACATTTTTTGTAATTATTTTTTACAAATGCTGTTCATCAGTCTTTATAAAATGTAAAGTTTCCCTCCTTAAATCTGATTGGCTGAGCTGTCGGTCCAGCTGTGACATCACTAACAATAACACACACCTCTGAGCGCTTCACATTTGTATCAATGTGTGACATTTACATTCATTTAAATCGTAGAATATAGATTAATGTAAACAGCGAGCCGATTTCCCATCAGCACTAAACCCGTTACTCTGTTTTTATAAACTGCGTTTCTGTAATTTGATTGTTAGAGAAACCGAAAACCCGTTACTCAGCGATAAAAACCAGACTAGACGACGTCGCGGAAGATTTCGCTTTTTAATCAACGCATTTCGGAATCAAACCCATGATTTATTCACAATAATGCCGTCCTCTCGTACCTCATTGCTTTACTATAAAACGTGTAGTTGCGCTCCTTAAATCTGATTGGCTGAGCCGTTGGTCCAGCCGTGACATCATTAACAATAACACACACCCCTGAGCGTGTCGCATTCGTATTGATACATGACATACAATACATTATATTCGTATGTTTTGTAAACTGTGTTCTGTAATTTGGCCACTGGATGGCAGAGTTTGGTCGTAAGAGAAACCGGAATCTTGGTACTCAGCGATCAACGATCACTTTGAAAATGGGATTAGATTACGCCGGATTTTTACGATTTTTAATAAATGTATTTATGAATTAAATTAAATAATTTTTGTTATAGTTGGTTTGTTAGCGTTTTATAATAGCAATAAAACAATTGAGGTTGTTATTATTATATTATTGTAGCGCTTCGGGACTAATAACACCTAAATTATGTGATTTATTAAGAATAAGGCCACGCCCTCTCGCATCCTATTGCAATAATGGGTTACGTTATATTTGTATGTTCTGCAGACGCAGACGTGTTGATGGTTGTAGCCTGAATACAGCGCCCCCAGAGCCCTGGAGCAGAGTAAAGACCCCAACCTTCAGATATAGGACCCAGGGGGGCCCTCCGGGGCCCTCGCATCGTTGGCAGTCGCATCGTAAGTACTGAAAACGGATTCCTCACCAGCGACCGGACGCCGTACTGCTTCTCCACTTTCTCCTTCAGCTGCTTGAAGCAGGCCTCCAGCCGCTCGTGAAACGGCCGCAGCGCCTCCGTCACCTTCTCGCCGTGAATCCGCACTCCCTCCGCCAGGTACGGAATCTGAAAACGCAAAACGCAAGAGCCTTCAGTACAGACGGAACCCGACGCGTTAGTCTGCAGCCATCCAAATTTAAAGGAAATCATAATAAGGGTCACAGCAGTGCTGAGGCCTATCCCGGCATCCAAGGCAAATTGAAAGGAAATCATAATAAGGGTCACAGCAGTGCTGAGGCCTATCCCGGCATCCAAAGCAAATTGAAAGGAAATCATAATAAAGGTCACAGCAGTGCTGAGGCCTATCCCGGCACCTTTTCAATTTAAAGGAAATCATAATAAGGGTCACAGCAGTGCTGAGGCCTATCCCGGCACCTTTTTAATATAAAGGAAATCATAATAAGGATCACAGCAGTGCTGAGGCCTATCCCGGCATCCAAGGCAAATTGAAAGGAAATCATAATAAGGGTCACAGCAGTGCTGAGGCCTATCCCGGCATCCGTACCAAATTGAAAGGAAATCATAATAAGAGTCACAGAATTGCTAAGGCCTATCCCGGCACCTATTTAATTGAAAATAAATCATAATAAGGGTCACAGCAGTGCTGGGGCCTATCCCGGCATCCAAGCCAAATTGAAAGGAAATCATAATAAGGGTCACAGCAGTGCTGAGGCTGAGTATGTAATTAACAGTAGGTTTGGTACGAATGTAATCAGTGTTTTTGGGCTGCGAACACTGAGGGTCACGGCAGAGCTGAGGCCTATCCCAGCACCTATTTAATTTAAAATAAGCTTGTACTAATGTCATCATTGTTTTTGGGCTGCGAACACTGAGGGTCATAGAAGTGCTGCGGCCTATCCCGGCATCCATGCCAAATTTAAAGGAAAGCCTTATAAGGGTCACAGCAGTCCTGCGGCCTATCCCGGCATATCCGGTACGGGATCTGAAAGCGCACACAGACGCGAGAGCCTTCATTCAGACGGAACCGCAGGCCCGTTAGTCCGTTAATGACCCGCGATGTGCACCCGCTTTCGGGTTGGCGGATGCGAGCTCGTCTCACGGCGGCGGCGGAACAGACGAGCGCGCGAGCGAGATTTTCTCCGGCGCACTCGGCAGATGTACGACGACGTGAGGAGACTCGCTAAAGTCCCCTCAGAGAGATGGAGACAGAGATGGAGCTTGTCATCTCCATCAGCTGTCCTCTCTCTCTCTCTCTCTCTCTCTCTCGCTCGCGGATGTTAGATATTCATCTCCTGCGATTTGCCATCGCTGATCTGCGAGAGTTCGTCTGATTGAGTTCTCTCAGCCGAGCTTGTTTCGCGTGTCGGAGCGGCGTTTCCACAATCCTGGCTCCGCAGGGTCCCCGGGGCCCCGCATGCTCAGATGACAAAAAAAAACAACAAACAATAAACACAAGCGGATAAACTGAATATGTTTAGCGAGGAGACGCAGTGAACAGAGCGAGCGGTGGAGCGGATCCCTCCCTCTGTCGGTTCTGACGAATCGGAATGTCGATTCAGATGGCGATGGGTTGAGGTCTCTGGACCTAAAGAACGGGGGCCCGAAAGAACGGGGGCCCGAAAGGACGGGGGCCTATCCCGGCATCCATGCCAAATTGAAAGGAAATCATAATAAGTGTCAGAGAAGTGCTGAGGCCTATCCCGGCACCCATGCCAAATTTAAAAGAAATCATAATAAGGGTCACAAGTGCTGCGGCCTATCCCGGCATTTATGCCAAATTGAAAGGAAATCATAATAAGGGACACAGAAGTGTCGAGACCTATCCCGGCACATATTTAATTTAAAGGAAATCATAATATGGGTCACAAGTGCTGCGGCCTATCCCGGCATTTATGCCAAATTGAAAGGTAATCATAATAAGGGTTACAGAAATGTTGTGGCCTACCCCGGCACATATTTAATTAAAAGGTAATCATAATTAGGGTCACAGAAGTGCTAGGGCCTATCCCGGCACCTATTTAACTTAATGGAAATCATAATAAGGGTCACAGAATAAAAGGAGAACCTGCAAATCTCCCCGTTCCGTATCTGAGAAAGCCCTCAAGCTGCCGTTACGACAGGGACGTGAGCGCCACCGGTTTGTCAGATTTACGGAGCGGACCTCGATCTCCGCGCGACGCCGAGCTGCCGACTAACGCCGCGCGCAAACGAACCCGGCTGTAAATCCCGCCGCCTCGACGGCGTTAATATTTCATCCGCCTCGCGCGGCGAAAAGTTGCGCCGTCGAATCTGGGACATAAAACAGGCGAGGCACGCGAGCGCGGGGAGGGCCGTTATTTGCAAAACAAATTGAAGACGCATTGCTGCGGATTTACCGCGCGGCGCGATCTGGAGCAGTCAATCAAACTAAAAAAACAAAACAAAAACATAACAAAAAAAATAACAAAAAAAAAAATAAAAAATAACAAATAAAACTAATAAAAAAAAAACAAAAAAACCTTCAAATAAAAAGGCAGCGGAACCCAGACGCCGCCGTTCGGCGGGCTCACGCTCACATTTCACAGTGATGATGAACACCGGCCCGCGCCCCCGTTACCCGAGTGAAACGGTACGTTTGATTTGGATTTGAAGGCGGCGCTGGACGTCGAGGCCGAGCGGAGTGCCTCAGGCTGCCGACGGAAACCTCGGACGCCCATCACTCGGCGCTGACGCAACGCCGGGCAACGAGTCGCCGCATCGGCCGCCGAACAGATACCGCCGCCGTAATTACATGCGAGCCAGAACACAAGATCAAACGGCGCGGCCGACGCGCATCGGCTCCTGGGGGGGGGGGGGGTGTTTACGTCAGGGAACAGGCATTCCGCGCACCGTCAACTAGACCACTCCTGGGGGCGTGGCCACGCTGTAGCTGTAATGCATACAATACACCAGCCAAACATTAGGACACGCCCCCTTTTTATTACAATTACAGACTGAAGCCCATCTGTTTGTGGATAGTGAGTCAGTTGGTGAGGGAGTCGGTGATGAGTGAGGGAATCAGTAAGTGAGTCAGTGAATGAGCGAATCAGTAAGGGAATTAGTGAGTGAGTGAATGAGTGAGTCAGTGTGTAAGGGAATCAGTGAGTCAGTGAGTGAATCAGCGAGTTAGTGTGTAAGGGAATCAGTGTGTCAGTGATTGGGGGAATCAGACAGTGAATCAGTGAGTGGGGAATCAGGGAGTCATTGAGTGGGGAATCAGTGAGTCAGTGAGTGGGAAATCAGTGAGTGAATCAGTGAATGGGGAATGAGCGAGTGAGTCAATGAATGAGGGAGTTAGTGAGTGAGTGAGTCAATGAGTGAGGGAGTCAGTGAGTGAATGAGTGAGTCAATGAGTGAGGGAGTCAGTGAGTGAATGAGTGAGTCAATGAGTGAGGGAGTCAGTGAGTGAATGAGTGAGTCAATGAGTGAGGGAGTCAGTGAGTGAATGAGTGAGTCAATGAGTGAGGGAGTCAGTGAGTGAATGAG
>JAFMOD010000119.1:551748-554248 GCA_019802435.1 Corydoras maculifer
GAAAGAGAGAGAGGGAGGGTGTAGGTGGAAACTCACCTTCATGCGTCTCCAGAATGTGCACGGTGTCTCCGATCTGCAGGGACAGCTCCTCATCACTGCGTGCATCGTAGTTATAAATAGCTGAAGAGACAAAGACGGAGCGGGAGCTTAGAATAAAAAAGGCCATGTGTCAGAGAAGAAGGAAGTTTTCAAAAAAAGAATTAATCGAGACGAACGGCAAATTACAGCGAGGCGCCGCTTCAACTCACCAGAGGGGGCAGAGTTACCGAGAACTGACTATTAATATTATAACATTTTATTTAGGTAAAAGTTGAAGTGTGATTATTTTTGTGGAAGTAAACAGCATGTTTAGTTATGTTTAGAACTCACAACTTCCACTTGATTCTCTTTTAGTGTGTGTGTGGGGGGGGGGTTCCCCATGCCCATCCAGGGGCGAATATTTCAGGCGCTGGGCAGATACACCCAGGACAGGGGGGCAATCTATCACTGGGCACACACTCACTCACACAGACACACTCTATATGGGGCAATTTGGAGAACTCAACTGACCTTGATCCATATTTTTGGACTGTGGGAGGAAACCGGAGAACCCGGAGGAAACCCACGTGGACACGGGGAGAACATGGAAACTCCACCCAGATTGGGATTCGAACCTGGAATCCCTAGCGCTGAGAGGAGAACATGCTAAACCACTAAGCCACCGTGCCGCCCTGATAAAGAATCGAGCCAATTAAAATGTATTAAATATGAAATGGACTGGGCCGCACAGTGGTGTAGTGTTTAGCATGTTCTCCCCGTGTCCGTGTGGGTTCCCTCTGGGTTCTCCGGTTTCCTCCCACAGTCCAAAAACATGGATCAAAGTCAACTGAATTCTCCAAATTGCCCCACATAGAGGTTGTCTGTGTGAGTAAGTGTGTGTCCAGGGATAGAATGCCCCCCTGTCCTGGGTGTATCTGCCCCGCATCCGGAACCCTTCCCCCCGGAAGACATTGGATGGACGTCATAACAAACCCGGGGTGAGAAGAGAGATATATTAAATATACCCCGCCTAGTACCGAACTATGAGGTATCCCAATAAAAAAAAATCCCATGAATCAATGCGTCAGATGAAGCTACGGTCTTAAATCGGGATTTTAATTCGGGTTTATTTGGTCCTAAACGGGTTCGAGTCCCTCGGTAAACGAACCGGACGAGACGATGGACAGGAAAGTCGTCCTAAACATGAGCAGACAGCAGGACGGAGGCCTCAGACGCCGCTTCGCCCGCGTTGTGTAAATTCCGCCGATTTATTACACATTTCAGCGGAGTTTAATTAAACAGCTGTAAACAAGCGTCCCGAAAAGCTAACGGCGTGCGGACGGATGGCCCCGCCGCGGCGCCGGGACGATAAAGGGTCTACAGATCATATACTCTACAGCCAATTTACTTCCCCTGATAAACACCGTAAATCTCTTGCTTCATTGTAATGTTCTCCGACCTCTGCACCACGCCGCCGGTTACATCACCAAAAGTATGTGAACACCTAAACACACCGAGCTTTAGAAGCTCATCACAAAGCCATGATGCGGAGCAAAGGACGGCTGCAGGTGCAGACAGGGTGGAGTGCATGGTGTGGAGTTGCACCACCAGCGTTGCGTCAGGCCTAACGACACCCCGCGCACCTTACAACGCCGTCGGATGTCGACGGCGTTAGTTATAAGAGGGGAAACCAGTCAGATCGTTTTATTAATGATGTTTAAAAACATTATACTCCGCTCCTTAAATGTGATTGGCTGAGCCGTTCGTCCAACATTATTGACCTCTGAGCGATTCACGTACTTATGAAGGTCTGACATACTGAAGCTATACGGTGCGAGAGGGCGTGGCGTTATTGTGAAGAAATCCCTTTAAAGAGGTGTTATTAGTCCCGACGCGTAGCGGAGTGCAGTTTGTTTCATAAATGTGTTTATTAAATGTGATTAAACTGAACGCTGATCGCTGAGTAACAGGACAGGAGTAACAGGATCACCATCTATTGGACAAATTACAGAACACAGTTTGAACACATATCTAATAATTCATTAAATAACTAAAAATAACTAATAATAACAAATAACTAATAATATCTAATAACTAATCAAATAACTAATAACATCTAATAACTAATCAAATAACTAATAACATCTAATAACTAATCAAATAACTAATAACATCTAATAACTAATCAAATAACTAATTATATCTAATAACTTCTTATAAGTTATAAGTATATTATAAATACTTATAATATCTCATATCTAATAATATCTTGTATTCAATAAACCGGTTTGGGATGCTGCAGTGAGGACCTGGAAATCCGGGGATGTATTTACAATAATGCACAACCTCCTTTTAACATGTTTTTATATAAAGCTCCATCATATCACCTTAAATGAGGGCAAAAAAAAGTCAACTGCAGGGCTCTGACGGCGACGGACAGCCAACCCCACCGAAAACAGTCTCCTGCTAAAGCAGGGCATGT
>JAFMOD010000119.1:559248-565280 GCA_019802435.1 Corydoras maculifer
AACAGGGATCAAAGCGGCGGCGGCGGCGCTCTGACGGCCTGCCACCTCGCAGCGTCAGCGTGGCTATAAACGGGGTTCGCGCCGGAATGTGACGGGGTTCCGTGAAAAACGCTTAGAACCCAGTGGCATGGGAATGTTTAGAGAAAAAAGGCGCAAACCCTTTCTTTTTTTTTTTTTTTTTTTTTTTTTTGTTTACTCATTTATTTATAAACAAAATACCCCGGTTGCTAAGATACAGCGACGAACGGCGACGAACCAGAAATGGATACATCCAGGGACACGAATCGCAAGCTCTGACCCGAGGCCAAATTTTTTTTTAGGGACGCCTCAGATATTCGGGAAACAAAGAGACTGTTGATTTCGTTTTAGGTTACTGATTTTTTTTTCCTCAGTGAATGAAGGTTAGCGCTCGTCGCTTTATGGAAAGCCAATTCGGACACATTTCGTCTCTTTCCAACACGTTTTGTTCAGTTAATATTTAGGTAAAGTTTTTTTTTTTACTTTTTGTAAACAATACAAACACATGGCCACGCCCCCTTCTGACTTCATCCTCTATTTCCTCCACTTACCAGATAGATGGACTTGGCAACATGTCCTGCGTGTCCCTAAATTCTCTTCCCTAGAGGGGCATGGGGCATGGGGCATGGGGCATGGGGAACCCCCCCCCCCTGCGACCCTAGTAGAGGATAAAGCAGAAGATAATGGATGGATGGATGAATAAACACATGGAGCGAAAAGGGGGACGCGTCGAAACATTAGACCGGTACTGGGGTTCATTACAGAGACGAGTCCCATCTAGGGCCACGAAGCACCCCCTCCCCCCCTCCCCCCCACGCAGCCATCAGTATCAGATTGATGAACACGAGAACGTGGGCCCGTCACCCGCCTCTCGCCCCGCGATGCGAGCGTCCGCTGACGAATAACAACCGGCAGCTCCTGCCGACGGCAGATCCGTCAGCCGCGCGCTTTACTCGCTCTCGCACAGACGCTGCGCATTTGCATTTACAAACGGAGGGTAGATTTTAAAAAACACACGACCCTAACCACGCGGCGCGTGCACTTTGGTGGCACTCACATCAAGTAATTTTGCACACGAGCGACATGGTGGCTTAGTGGTTTAGCATGTTCTCCTCTCAGCTGTAGGGGTTCAGATACACACAGGACAGGGCCTTCAATTCAGAGCTGGGTACACACTCAGACACACACCATAGGAGCAATGTATATAGCTAAATGTATATAGTAGCATGTTCTCCCTCTCACCGCAAGGGATTCCCGATTTGAATCCCAATCTGGGATTCGAACAAGGCCAGAGCAAGAGCAAGGCCAGAAATGAGTTAAGGGAGGACATGGAGGTGGTTGGGGTGATGGAGTAAGATGTTTAGGGCAGGCTCAGGTGGAGAATAATGGTTTGCTGTGGTGCCATCAAGGTCAATTGAGTTCTCCAAATTGCCCCATATAGTGTGTGTGTGTGTGTGTGTGTGAGTGAGTGTGTGCCTTGCAATAGATTGCCCCCTGTCCTGGGTGTACTTGCCCAGCGCCCGAAACATTTTCCCCGGATGGGCATTGGGAACCCCCCCTAGTAGAGGATAAAGTGGAAGTTTATATATATATATATATATATATATATATATATATAGGGTGGCACGGTGGCTTAGTGGTTTAGCATGTTCTCCTCTCAGCGCTAGGGGTTCCCGGTTCGAATCCCCATCTGGGTGGAGTTTCCATGTTCTCCCCGTGTCTACGTGGGTTTCCTCCGGGTTCTCTGGTGTCCTCCCACAGTCCAAAAACATGGATCAAGGTCAATTGAATTCTCAATATTGCCCCATATAGTGTGTGTTTGTGTGAGTGAGTGTGTGTCCAGTGATAGATTGTGGTCCTGTCCTAGGTGTATCTGCCCAGCGCCCGAAACATTCTCCCCTGGATGGACATGGGGAAACCCCCCCCCCCCTTTCCACCGCGACCCTGATAAAGGATAAAGCGGAAGATAATGGATGGATGGATCGATATACATTTAGAGCAGCTAAAGCATTATGAATCCATCTTTTTGGACTGTGGGAGGAAACCAGAGAACGTGGACGTGGAGGAAACCCAGGCGGACACTGTGAGAACATGGAAACTCCACCCAGATTGGGATTCAAACCGGGAATCCCAGCACTGGGAGGCAGATGTGCTATGCACTACACCACAGGAAAGCTTTGCACATGTTACAGCAGTAATAAGTTACTATAACTTTATTATTATTTTTTTTTAATGCCGAGTCATTAATCTTAGTCACAGGCTTTTATCATGGCTGACATTCCGAACACGGGCCTGACATTTCTGAGAGCGCCAACCGGGGGCCGCGGAGCGACCCGCTGCAAAGACAACAATGAAAACATGCAGCCGGGAGCTTTATTAACGAGCGGGGTATTATCATGCAAACGATGCCGGCCTCTCGCACCCGCTACCTGAATCCGATACGGAGTGAAACCCGAGCTGCTCCAGGCTGCAATATTAATTAGACTTTAATAACGAACTCATTAACGTTGATCTCGAGACGCGGCGCGATATCGAGCGGCTTATGAATCGATGATGAGCCGCGCAGACCGAATATGAGACCTGTTTAAGAGACAGCTGGAAAAGACGGATGGATGGACGGTAGGGGTGCTGCAAAGAATCGATACTTCAATGAATCGCGATTCGTAGTCCAAGCGATTCGGAATCGATTTAAAAGGTCCAAAATGTCTTTAAGATTTTTTAAGTCTTATTTTATATTCGTTCATTCATTATCTCCCGCTTTATCCTCTATTAGGGTCGCGGGGGGGGGGGGGTTTCCACCATGCCCATCCAGGGGAGAACGTCTCGGGTGCTGAGCAGATACACCCAGGACAGGGCGCTAATCCATCGCTGTATATTATTATATATATTATATTAATATATTAATAATGTTATACATCCAATCATCCAACCATTATCTTCCACTAATCCTATATATATATATATTGGGGTCCCGGGGGGGGGGGGGGGACTCACACACACACTCTATATGGGGCAATTTGGAGAATTCAATTGATCTTAATCCATGTTTTTTGGACTGTGGGAGGAAACCGGAGAACCCGGAGGAAACCCACGCGAAAACGGGGAAAACATGGCAACTCCACCCAGATGGGGATTCGAACCAGGAATCCCTAGCGCTAAGAGGAGAACATGCTAAACCACCAAGGCACCACGCCGCTTTATTTTATTTTATATTATATATTTATTTATTTTTATATATATTACTTTTGGAAAATTGGAATGGAATCGCCAGACACAGGGATTCGCACCCCTAACAAACGAGGGTGAGGGACTGGGGGGACGGAGTCAGGGACAGCGGGTGAGGCGACGCATCAGACCTGGGACCGGTGTCTGGGTCTCTGGACGTGAGTGTAGGCAGGGCGGGGCTCTGAGGGCAGGCTCACCGCACAGTGGGATGCTGATCTTGATAAGTGCACTTCCACATGTCAGCGAGATGTCGCACATCCTGTCTCAGTTCCGCATCGCGTCCAGGAATGAGACGGAAAAAAAAATGTCTCTTTCGAGGGACATTTCGAGCTCCTGCTTCTGAAAATCATTACTGAGAAAACAATACCGCTTTCAGGATCAACTTCACCCATGTGAACGAGCGGCAGACTTCAAACAAAAAACAAGAAAGAAATTAACGGTGGCTTAGTGGTTTAGCATGTTCTCCTCTCAGCGCTGGGGATTCCCGGTTCAAATCCCCATCTGGGTGGAGTTTCCATGTTCTCCCCGTGTCCGCGTGGGTTTCCTCCGGGTTCTCCGGTTTCCTCCCACAGTCCAAAAACATGGATCAAGATCAAAGGAGTTCTCCAAATTGCCCCATATAGAGTGTGTCTGTGTGAGTAAGTGTGTGCTCAGCGATAGATTGCCCCCTGTCCTGCTGTCCTGGTATATCTGCCCAGCGCCTGAAATGTTCTCTCCTGATGGGCAATGGGAGGGAAGGGGGGTGTTCCACATCAACCGCTATTAGGGTCTGGGGGGGGGGGGGTGTTCCCCCATGCCCATCCAGGGGAGAATGTTTCGGGCGTCAGGCAGATACACCCAGGACAGGGGGGGCAATCTAAAACTGGGCACACACTCACTCACACATACACACTCTATATGGGGCAATACGGAGAACTCAATTGACCTTGATCCATGTTTTTGGACTGTGGGAGAAAACCGGAGAACCTGGAGGAAGCCCACGCAGACACAGGGAGAACATGGAAACTCCACCCAGATGGGGATTCGAACCGGGAATCCCTAGTGCTGAGAGGAGAACATGCCAAACCACTAAGCCACCAATAGGTCAATACGCATCAATACGCCCTGAAATGTAAAGATATTTTAAAGCCGTTTTTTTTAATTAAAAAATAATAATAATAATGAATAAATAATATGGCACGGTGGCTTAGTGATTTAACATGTTCTCCTCTCCGCACTAGGGATTCCCAGTTCAAATCCCAATCTGGGTGGAGTTTCCATGTTCTCCCCGTGTCTGCGTGGGTTTCCTCCGGGTTCTCCGGTTTCCTCGCGCAGTCTAAAAAAACATGGATTCAAGGTCTAGTGAATGCTCCAAATTGCCCCATATAGAGAGTGTTTTTGTGAGTAATAATTGGGCACCATGTCCAGGGTGTATCCGCCCAGCGCCCGAAACGTTTACCCCCGGATGGGCCTGGGTTTAATGAGATTAACCCTGCGACGCCCCGACCGTCTTTTTATCCGTCAGTATAAAAAAACTATCGCCGTCGCCGATGGATCTCAGACCGAGGTTAAACAAACAGCCGCCGCTCCCCGAGGTAACGGATTGGACGGGCCGGGCGCGTCCACCGGGATTAAAGTGATATATAAACCCATTACAGACGGAAATTAAACCGTATATTAAAGCGCGCCGTCGTCCCGGGCCGAGTTACGCGCCGTGTCCCGACACAGCCCGACAGAAGGAATGAATCTCGGCAGAGTCGGCCGGATCTACTTTCCACACGTCACATCATCGCTCAGACGGTCGGCCTCTCTGTCTCCTGAGTAAACAAATCAACCACTGAGGAAACAGTTTAGGGAGGGGCCGTCTTTATTTATTTATTTATTTATTTATTTTAAACATGGTTGGGTTGGAGGCGGCACGGTGGCTTAGTGGTTTAGCATGTTCTCCTCTCAGCGCTAGGGATTACAGGTTTGAATCCCCATCTGGGTGGAGTTTCCATGTTCTCTCCGTGTCCGTGTGGGTTTTCTCCGGGTTCTCCGCTTTCCTCCCAGAGTCAAAAAACATGGATCAAGGTCAATTGAATTCTCCAAATTGCCCCATATAGAGTGTGTGTGTGAGTGAGTGTGTGTCCAGTGATTGATTGGCGCCCTTTTCCTGGGTGTATCTGCCCAGCGCCCGAATCGTTCCCCCTCTGGATGGGCATGGGGAACTCCCCCACTCCGCCACCCTAGTAGAGGATAAAGCAGAAGATAATGGATGGTCGGTTGAGTTGGGTGGTTTTGGTGTAAAAGCCCTTGACAGGCCCACACAGAACCTGATTGAGAGTTAGAACGGAGTTACACCCACCATCGGTGCCTGACCCACAGATGATGCCACGGCAGCTCTGGTGGGTGTAGTGTGTGGGTGCAGCGATATTTTATATGATGGATGAACTTTGGTGACGTGTGGAACACTTTATTTACGCAGGGGGCTCCCGGAACTCCGGCGGCTTTAAATCTGTCCGATTCCTCCGCACTGCAGAAATCCCCGCGTTCTGAAAGCAGCGAGGCGAAAGGGTTCAGGGGAAGCAGCCAATAACATCGAGCAAAGCAACGATAAAAAATCGTCTTAAGCGCAATACTGTCACACGCCCAAGAGATCAGTTACACCGGCCGGCGCCCAACGCACCTTCTGTATTGATTACTTACCCACTTCATGGCTCTCGCCCTGAAGCTAATCTGAGGAGAGAGTCTAATCTAATGTACGTTTTCCATATGAGAGAGAGAGAAAGAGAGAGAGAGAGAGAGAGGGGGAGAGAGAGAGAGGGGGG
>JAFMOD010000119.1:572598-598457 GCA_019802435.1 Corydoras maculifer
GGGCTGAATAATTTTGCACATCGCACTTTTCAGTTTTTTATTTGTAAAAAAATTGTTGATTCATGTATAACTTTCATTCCACTTCACAATTGTATACCACTTTGTGTTGGTCTTTCACATTAAATTCCAGTGAAATATATTTATGTTTGTGGTTGTAATGTGACAAAATATGGAAAAGTTCAAGGGGTATGAATACTTTTGCAACCCACTGTAAATACATACTTACTGTACATACACACACACACGTATATACATGTGTTTATATATATATATATATATATACACACATATATATATACTAACAATAAAAGCTGAAATCTCACTTCAATCGGGGTATCATATTAACAGACTAGTCCGGGTTCTTCCTCTCTGGATAAACGCCGGCCATCGTCTTCTCCACTGACGAGGCAACAAAGTTCCTCATCAAAGGGGATTTCGATTTATTCATCACGCGGCGCCGAGAGGAGCCAAGAAAACAACGCCGGCTCCCGGAGGAGGTGGATTAGATTTCACATGCTGACGATGACAACGTGCCAACACTAACTACTGCCACTCTCCTGATCCGCCCGCTTGTTCCAACATCACGTCGCATCAGATCACAGCGGAGCGCCGATACGAGCACGCCGAGGCGTGCCACCCGAGATCCGGGCTCGTTAACGACCCGAGGTTCCGCTTCCACGCTGGTTCGAATTAACGCAAATAAATCCGATCGGAACGGATGTCCAATCTGACCGATGTGTCTCCGTGGGGTCACGACATTACGTCATGATCTGCATTGACGCAGATCGAGAAACTCATTTCTTCATTATCTCCTGCTTTATCCTATATTGGGGAGGGGGGGGGGGTTCCCCATGCCCATCCAGGGGAGAACATTTTGGGCGCTGGGCAGGTACACCCACGACAGGACACCAATCTATCGCTGGGCACACATTCACTCACACAGACACACTCTATATGGGGCAAATTGGAGAACTTACTTGACCTTGATCCATGTTTGTGAACTGTGGAAGGAAACCGGAGAACCCGGAGGAAACCCACGCGGACACAGGGAGAACATGGAAACTCCACCCAGATGGGTATTCGAGAGGAGAACATGCCAACCACTAAGTCACGTGTCGCCCAGGACTTAAGTTCCGCTCCTTAAATCTGATTGGCTGAGCCGTTCATCCTGCCGTGACATCATGAACAATAACACACCACTCTGAGCGCTTCACATTCATATCAATGCGTGATATATAATACATTCATTCATTCATTCATTATCTTCCGCTTTATCCCCTACTAGGGTCGCAGGGGGGGGGGGGGTGTTCCCCATGCCCATCCAGGGTAGAACGTTTCGGGTGCTAGTCAGATACACCCAGGGCAGGACACCAATCCATTGCTGAACACACACACACACACTCTATATGGGGCAATTTGGAGAACTCAATTGACTTGATCCATGTTTTGGACTGTGGGAGGAAACCGGAGAACCCGGAGGAAACCCAGGCAGACACGGGGAGAACATGGAAACTCCACCCAGATGGGGATTCGAACTGGGAATCCCTAGGGCTGAGAGAAGAACATGCCAACCACTAAGCCATTGTGCCGCAGAGTTTTTTTACTTTTACTACATACTTGCAGAATTTTTATTTTTATTCTATTTTTCTTATCCTTAACAAATGAAACTTTCTGTGGCGAGGTCAGGAAAGAATTTCACTGCTGGCTGTACCATGTATAAAGGCATGTGACAAATAAACCTGATTCTGATTGTAATAAAGGCCTGTAAATTAGACCGGAGCCCGTCTGCGGAATGCGGCGGGAGGAGCAAACATGCGGAAGCTCTGATTATTTACAGCTCCGGGGGATGGGGGGGGGGATAACTGCACATCAAAGAGCTGCCTAAGACGACGTGTCGGTGGAATACGGAAGGGACGGCCGATGAAGTGGAAGTGGGCTTTTCTCAGAAGGGAGGCGTCCGGATTGAAAGGACAGTATTGTTTTAAAACATGAGAGAGAACGAGAGTACGAAAGCTAAGGTTACGCTGCAGCATGTGAAGAGCAGCTGTGAGGAGAGCGTGTATGAACCTGCACGAGCTCTGGAACACCAAGGTATGAGGAAAGCTCTGAAAAGAACAAACATCTCAAGACCTGCAGGAACACCACCACACTAAAAGAAATTCGGGAAAGAAATAGCAGAAATGCCCCCCCCACACACACACACACACACAGACACATACTTGCAGTATTTAAATCTGCTTTTATCTTTTCCAGGTGTTGCGAACATCTTGACTGATCCTGAAAACTCTACTAAACTTATCAAGCACTTTATTAGGAACATCTGCACAGCTCCTCGTCTACGTGATCATCTGATCAGCCAATCGTGTGGCAGATGTGGCGGCACAAACGATCAATTCACAAAACGTTGACGACCGTCAGAACGAGAAATTAATGTGATGTTGACTGAATGTTTACACACACACACACACACACACACACACACACACACACACACACACACACACACACCAGCCTCCAGACGTTACGCTAATTGTGCGTTTAAAAAAAATAGTAAATAAATAAAATTAATTCATTCATTAAAAAAAAAAACATCCGGTGAGCAGCAGTTCTGCAGACACTTGTTGCCTTAGTGCGACCAATAACTGAAACCACACACACTCACTCTCACACACACCACTCCACTGCTGCATCTGAAACTGACCTACTAAACTGCAGGTACTAATTCTGATCTAGTAAGTACGATTTAAACCTAATGCCAAAAAATGACAGAATGGCGAGTACGTGGATTTGACGTGTTCCCAATATAACAGACATAAATAAATATATATATATATACACACACATACATACACACACATACATACATACATACATATACACACAAACAAACACACACACACACACATATATATATATATATATATATATATATATATATATATATATATATATATATATATATATATATATATATATATATTAGGGCTGTGGCAATGCATTGACTATATCAACGTGCTTGATGATTATTGCTGTTCAGCTGTACAACTGCTACGTACGAGCGTTTAAAGTACAAACATCCACGCCGGGATGCGCTCCACATTCGGTTTACTCTCTTTTTGTCTCATCAATGAGGTTTAGGGGCCTTTCTTCGGGGCCCGTGTCGGCAACATATATGTATGTAGTATATGGTACTATGTAGTAGGCAGTAAGCCATGTTGTACGCAGCCTCGTCATTCTATTTGCAGTCTGATTATAAACATCATGAACTGAAAATTGTGATTTTAGCTCAAATTTGAAACTAATTACTTTTTCCTGCGACAATTAAAGCTCTGTGATCACATCTTTAAAAAAAGCAAAAACAATAAAAAAAACTTTCAAACAATGCGCATCCATTTACCTCGTACCTGTTACAACCCGACGACGGCATTTGCATCTGAATCCACTGCACATAAGGAGCCAAAAAAACAGCTTTAGCTAAAAAAGCTGTGCCAATTTAATTTCCTGATCCGTAATAGAATTCATCGTGATTCGAGGTGATTACGATCCATCTGAAAATGCCGCCTCCTCCGGCAGCTGTTCTGGCTGTAGAGCCCTCCGACAGATCAAACAGATGTTCTGTAATACACCCGAATTGCCGCTGATTGCTTTGAAATAAACTTCCACGGTGCAGAAACAATCAGGAGACGAAAAATGTCTTCTATTCTTTGTTCAGACAATAAAGGATCATCGCCGGGTTTCGGCAAGACCCCGTGTGAACTTTTACAAAAATCCACCCCGGTCAGATAGACAGATGTGCACACACACATACAATGCTGGTCAAAAGTATGGACATGTCTCGTATTTACTCTCCTCATTGTCCATGTTCTCAGTTCCACTGGACTTTGTAGTTCTACAGTTCCATTCTGTAGTCCATCTGTTTGTGTTCTACAGTACATACTGTGTTCTCTGTTCTAATGCTCAGAACCCCAATAGTACCACCACAGAGCAGGGGTTATTGGGTGGGTGCATTAGTCCTATCCCAGCAGTGTCACTGAGGTGTTTAAATGAAACTCCAGCAGCACTGCTGCACTAAAAAAAAACCCTCACCACATCAGTGTCACTGCAGAACTGACAATAAACAATCCACCACCCAAATAATACCTGTTCTGTGATGCTCCTGACCAACAGAGGACCAACAGAAGACAGATGGACTACAGTCTGTAATTATAAAACTACAAAGTCCATCTGTATGATAAGTGGAGGAACATAGTGAAGCAAGAAGGGGGCGTGGCCTTACCCTATAGATGCACTGTGTCATCTGTTTCTTTACATACTTTGTTAGTTCCCTGCAGAGTGGGTAGTATTTGGGTGGTGGATGACTCGGAGAGTGGCACAGTGGCTTAGTGGTTAGGATGTTCTCCTCTCAGCACTAGGGATTCCTGGTTTGAATCCCCATCTGGGTGGAGTTTCCATGTTCTCGCCGCGTCCCCGTGGGTTACCTCCGGGTTCTCCGGTTTCCTCTCACAGTTCAAAAACATGGATCAAGGTCAATTTAATTCTCCAAATTGCCCCATATAGAGTGTGTCTGTGTGAGTGAGTGTGTGCCCAGTGATAGATTGGCGTCCTGTCCTGAGTGCATCATCTGCCCAGCGCCCGAAACGTTCTCCTCTGGATGGGCATGGGGAACCCCCCCCCCCTACGGCCCTAATAGAGGATAAAGCGGAAGAGGATGGATGGATGGATGGATGGATGACACGCAGCGCTGCAGTGGCTGCTTGGTAGTGTGTGTGTGTGTGTGTGTGTGTGTGTGTGTGTGTGTGTGTGTGTGTGTGTGTGTGTGGTGTGCAGATAAACAGGCTGATCACAGGTTTTTAAAAAGTGTTCATAAGAATGAAAAGAGGTTGTGGAATCCAGATCCACCTGCAAACTCTCGAAAAAAAAAAAACTTGTCAGAGACAAGAGCAGCCTCTGTTGTGGGGACGCTTTCAACTCCAGAGAGGCGGCACAGCGCACCACCACGCGCTCGTTTCTCTCCGCACCTCGTTTTGGAAGATGAATCCCATTTTAAATAGACTGCATAAACAAGTGCAACTCATCTCCACGGAGGACTCCTACAGGGAGTGCAGGCTACGCTCCTCACGCCTCTTTTAATGAGCGCTTCCTGAAATACCTGCGCTCTGACTCACGCCTGAACGGGGCTGCTGGGAGAGTTTACGCTCCTCTTTCAGCCCGGCACCTCCCGAACCGACGCCTCTTACGGAGCGCTCCTGTGGGAGTGCCGAGTGTTCCCCCCTCGTTCCGCAGCACAGAGAGAGAAAACGCTACGCGGCCGCGATTCGACACTTCCCGTCTGAACTTCTAAATGCCCCCCGCCAGCCTCCATTTAGTGGGCATAGGGAGGGGGGGGGGGCATCACAGGGCAGATGCACAAACACAATTCTATCCTTCACCCCGATTCTCCTTACTTATATCTGTGAAGCGAAGAAAAACAAAAAAAACGCACAAATGTGTCATATGGGAGAACATGCCAACTTCACACAGAACGACTTTAGTGGCTCCTGTGGGAGTGCCGAGTGTTCCCCCTCGTTCCGGCAGCACAGAGAGAGAAAATGCTAGGCAGCCGTGATTCAACACTTCTCGTCTGAACTTCTAAATGCCCCCGCCGGCCTCATTTATTTCATAGCAGCTTATTCTAATAAAGGGTATCAGGGAATTGAGACTATCCCAGCAAATAGTGGGCATAGACCTGGGGGGGGGGGGGCAGGGGGCGTCACAACACAATTCTATCCATCACCCCAATTCTCCTCATTTATGTCTGTGAAGCGAAGGAAAAAAAAAAAAAAAAAAAAACGCACAAATGTGTCATATGGGAGAACATGCCAACTTCACACAGGACGACTTTAGTGGCTCCTGTGGGAGTGCAGAGTGTTCCCCCTCGTTCCGGCAGCACAGAGAGAGAAAACGCTAGGTGGCTGTGATTCAACACTTCCCGTTTGAACTTTAAAATGCCCCCCACCAGCCTCCACCCTCAACGCTGAAGTGCCATTGGGGTTCTTTTAATGCATCCATCCATTAACGTCGAAATGCCAACGCGTAGTCATGCACGGAGACGACGCCAGCTGAGCTGTTCGCTTCTGTAAACGTCCAGGGATTTGTTTTACATTTGGAAAATAAACCAAAAAAAATTATAATAATGTGATGGATTTATTTCCCAGCAGCTTCTTCTAATAAGGGGTATCGGGGAATTGAGACTATCCCAGCAAATATTGGGCCGGCGGGGGGGGGCGTCATAGGGCAGACGCACAAACACAATTCTATCCATCACCCCAATTCTCCTCATTTATGTCTGTGAAGCGAAGGAAAAAAAAAAAAAAAAAAAAACGCACAAATATGCCATATGGGAGAACATGCCAACTTCACACAGAACGACTTTAGTGGCTCCCTGACCGTCAGCCACATCCAAAACCAAAAATATTGAAACGGTTGGGCACTGCAGCCTCCTTCTGTACGCATGGACTCACAGATGCTGATTAATGTTCAGTGTTTGCTCTAAATGACACCCTTTAAAACCCATCCATTATCTCCCACTTCATCCTCTATTAGGGTCGCGGTGGGGTTCCCCATACCCATCCAGGGGAGAACGTCTCAGGCGCTGGGCAGATACACCCAGGACAGGGGGGGTAATCTACCGATGGGCACACACTCACTCACACAAACACACTCTATAGGGGGCAATTTGGAGAACTTAATTGACTTGATCCATGTTTTTGGACTGTGGGAGGAAACTGGAGAACCCGGATGAAACCCACGCGGACACGGGGAGAACATGGAAACTCCACCCAGATGGGGATTCGAACCGGGAATCCTTAGAGCTGAGAGGAGAACATGCCAAACACTAAGCCACCGTGCCGCCCCCTTCAAAACCCAGTTGTCTTTATTTAAGCACTTAATTAGGGTGAAAATTGAGGATCCTACACTAAACATTCATTCATCCATTATCTTCCGCTTCATCCTCTATTAGGGTCGTGGGGGGTGGGGAGGTTCCCCATGCCCATCCAGGGGAGAACGTTTCGGGCGCTGGGCAGATACACCCAGGACAGGGCGCCTATCTATCACTGGGCACACACTCACTCACTCACACAGACACACTCTTTATGGGGCAAGTTGGAGAACCTACACTAAACATAAAATTAAATAAATAAAAGTCTCTTCGCTCTGAAGCCTGAAGTCAGTCCTGATTTCTGGACGATCCAGCTGGAAAAATGTAATTAAGAGAAGCCACGTTAACTTAAGGGTTTCGCTTGGCGAGTAATGGCTGACATTTGCATGAGACTGCCTTTAACCCGACGTTATAACCCTGCACTGCGGCAGCAAAGTAAATGTCATGGAAGTGTAAATGTAGAGGAACTAAAATTAAAATAAAAGACAGAACGTGTCGTTAGAGCAACAATGAGCAAAAGAGAACACTGATTAAAATGGTTCAATGAAACGACGAGCCGACGCTGAGCTCGTTTAATCAGGTGGGCTGGCTTTACCATCATTACTAACGAAGGCATTAAGTACAGTCAGGACTGCGAACAAAGATCCAACTACCACTGTACTGTTAAACGAGCTCTGTGTGTGTGTGTGTGTGTATCAAATCACACACATCACTCTCGCACACCCACACTCATTCCTCTAATCACTCTCACGCACCCACACATCACTCTTACGCACCCACATTCAGCACTCTCGCGCACCCACACTCATCACGCCCCTCCACTCAGCACTCTCGCACACCCACACTCAGAACACACCCATTCTTCACTCATCACTCTCGCGCACTCAGCACTCATCACTCGCGCACTCAGCACTCATCACTCGCGCACCCGCACTCAACACTCGCGCACCCGCACTCAACACTCTCGCGCACCCGCACTCAACACTCTCGCGCACCCGCACTCATCACTCATCACTTTCGAGCACCCACACATCACTCTCGCGAACCCACACATCACTTTCGCACACTTACTCTCGCACAACCCACTCTCATTTACCCCAAGCACCCCTCCAGTTAAGGCCAGAGTACATGATTATTCATGATCCAGTGTCCCTGTAACAATGAGGTTTAAGGGCCTCACTCAGGGGCCCATGTCTGCAACTTTATTAGACTTTATTTGGCATTGAACCCCTGACCTTTAGATCTACAGCCCAACACTGGAACCCCTGTGCTACCATGATAAACATATGAGCAGTTTGAAATGTAAAACGGCTTTTGTTTTGTATTTCCCGTGTGCCTGCCTGCGTGAGTGTGTGCGCACGTGTGTTTGTGTTGTGGCTGCTCTGTCTGCGTCTGCATGGCTTACACAATAACGCAGTGTCTGGCTTCAAACCTTTGTTTGCTCCCAAACATGACAATAAAGCTCCTAGTTTTGCTTTGCTCCGTATAATACTGCAACATGCAGCCAGAGTGAAAGCTGAACTGCTGGATGTACGTGTGTGTGTGTGTGTGTGTGTGTGTGTGTGTGTGTGTGTGGACAATCGTCAATAATTATCATGTCTTTATTAACCCATAGCCTCTGGTTTGTGACTCCAAACCACATATTTCATCTCATTGTTTACATTACATTTAAATGAACTTTAATAACGTGTTCCTCCTGGGTAGGTCCCCGCCGTCTGCGGGGGCTGTCCACACCCAGACCTGCGGGGGCTGTCCACACCCAGACCTGCGATTACAGAGACAGACTCAGGGGAGCTCTCTGGGACCGTCCTCTACCAGGAAGCGTTTGTGCAAAGAGACAGACATCCATCCATCCATCCATTATCTTCCGCTTTATCCTCGATTAGGGTTACGGTGGGGGGGGGTTCCCCCTTGCCCATCCAGAAGGAAAATGTTTGGGGCGCTGGGCAGACACACCCAGAACAGGGCGCCAATCCATCACTGGGTACACACTCACTCACACAAACACACTCTATATGGGGCAATTTGGAAGATTCTAATGACCTTGATCCATGGTTTGTGAGGGATTGGCGCCCTCAGGACAGGGCGCCCAATCCATCACTGGTCACACACTATTCAGAGACAATTTAAGGGGTAACTTCGAGCAGCCAAATAAAATCGAATCCATGTTTTTGGACTGTGGGAGGAAACCTGGGAACCCAGAAAACCCACACGGACACGGGGAGAACATGCAAACTCCATCTAGAGCAGGATTCGACCCTGAATTGAACTCTGGAGAGATGTGCGAACCACTAATCGACCGCATTATAAACTCATTATAAACTAATGAAAATAAACAAATTCCGAAATAAATAATACTTTTTATATTTTTATTATACCGTATTTTCCGGACCATAAGGTGCACCGGATTATAAGGCGCAGTCTGAATTAGGGGCTAATAATATTTCTGTACAGTACTATTCTGTACGCACCGTATTATAAGGCACTTGCTAAAACATACGATCTACAAGCAAAGTAAAGGATGCAAAACGCTGATTTATAATTGAAGTTTATTCTACTACTTGATAAAACACACATTATTTTTTATCACTCTTCTCCCACAAATCCATCAAAGTCCTCGTCTTCTGTGTCTGAATTAAAAAGCTGTTTCTCTATCGAGCACTCCGGTGTCCCCCCTCATCGAGTCTCGTCTCCAGGCGGCTGTTCGGCGACGATGCCGGCTTTCGTGGAAGCTCGGACGACGTTACAGAAACCTCATCCCAGGCGTCCACAATCCTTTCAAAGACGGTGGCGTAACTCGCCCCGCCGCCGCCTCCCGAGTTTTAGTAAACGTGTGTTCGCCGTCTGTCATCCATCGCTCCCACGCCGCCCGCAACTTTACTATAAACGCCCCGTTTACGCCAATGTCCAGCGGTCCGCGTTCTTTATTTAATCCTCCCAGAATGACCGTGAGCTCCAAATTCATTTTCTTCACTCGGCTTTTCACACTTTTTTGATGTGTGGAAAAAAACCCACCTGGTCGCACAACAATACGTCTATAGATTTTGGAACTCAGTACACGTATAAGGCGCACGTCCGATTTCTGGGAAAATTTTAAGCTTTTAGGTGCGACTTATAGTCCAGAAAATACGGTATATTAAAAACAACACCTTTCCGTGCCTGTTATAAAGATCACTGCAACCTGACCAACCTCCCCTCCATCCCTCCCTTCCTACCTCCATTTGTGACAACTCATTAGAGTTTTATTATGTTTTTCCATAAATAAAATGGGGGAAAAAACAAAAAAAAACAAGGATTGAGACTGATTGTGTGTGTGTGTGTGTATATATATATATATATATATATATATATATATATATATATATATATATATATATATAAAGAAGACCTCCTCCTGACAGCTAAAACTGAAACAGTATGGCCACATCACAAGAAGCAATGTCCTCATGAAGGTCATTCGGCAAAGAACCGTCCAAGGATGCAGAAAAGACGGGCGGAAAAAAAGGTGGGCTGACATCTCACTGTGGACCCAGAGGAGTTTTTGCTGAGACCCAGAAATTAAAATAAATCTGAGGACGTCATTTTAGATCTGCTGATTTACATTACCACCCCCTTGGAAACATTATTACCCCTGTTTCATAACAAGCTTATAAGAGACTATAAATAAAGCCCCTTTAAAACAGCCCCTTTATTTAATGTTAAAAAATGTTATTTTGTTCATGTATATTGAATTTATTTATTTTGTACTAGGTTTCACTTATGAAAAAAATCCTCCAGTTACCCCCCACCATCCAAAAACAAGGATTCTAGTAAATTGGCTGCTCTAAATTGTCCCATAGTGGGTGTGTGCCAAGCTTTAGTTTGCCTAGTTTGTTATATATCTGCCCAGCATCCGAAATGTTCTCCCCTGGATGAGCATGGGGAACCCCTCATGACCCTAGTATAGGATTGAGCTGAAGATAATGAATGAAAATGAAGGCTTAAGGTAAGAAATGCTTGTGTACACATTGATTTTGGTGTTTTTTTTTGTTTTTTTTTTTCTTATAGCCCCTACAGTGCTTGTTATTTAACAGGTGCCAACCGGTATCCCAATTTGGTAGGGGTTAAAACACAGGGTTTGGCCCTACAGAGTCCCTGGAGCAATGAGGGTAAAGGGACTTACTCAAAGACCCAAAGTGGTACCTTCAGTGGATCTGGGATTTGAACCCACAGCATTTCGATTAATAGCCCAACACCCAAATCACTGAGCTACCACGCCCCTACTTATGACGGGTGGTCCTGTGCTTCTGAGACATAAAAGACCAAAACCATGGATGGGCATGGGGGGGGGGGGTTTCCCATGCCCATCCATGGGAGAAGGTTTTGGGCGCTGGGAAGATACAACGAGGACAGGACGCCAATCTTTTGCTGGGCACACACACACTCACACAGACACACACTCTATATGGGGCAATTTGGAAGATTCTATTGACCTTCATCCATGTTTTTTGGACAGTGGGAGGAAACCGGAGAACCCGGAGGAAACCCACGCGGACATGTGGAGAACATGGAAACTCCACCCAGATGAGGACTCGAACCGGGAATCCCTATCGCTGAGAGGAGAACATGCTAAACCAGTAAGACACCGTGCCGCAGTGCAACACCATGCACATGTTAATCTAGAACATAACCTCATTACAGGGAATATGAACTCAAGGGCAAATAGCACTGATCAGATCATCAAACATTGGAACCATAAGTAACCGACGCAGCTTAAGCCCAAGTCCCATTAATCCTGAGATTACACCGGAGCATATCCTCCTGATACTATAAGAAGGTCTATGAACTCAGCCCCCACCCTGAAGACTCCCATTCTGTTTTATGACATGCAGTTAGGTAACAGACTTTGATAAACCACCTCTCAGAATATATTAATTATATTTATAATTAAACCGCGGTTGGTGCGTATTCAACTTGCCAGAAAACAGAGCTGGATAACTCCTTAGCTGAACTAATTAGATTTCGGTCACACCCCTGCAGCCTGCCCGACGCAAGGGCAAATTCCCAACGCCTCCCTCAGCAAATCACCTGAACGCAAAGGCGTCAGATCCTTCAACCTCAAAAGCACCAGAGCTGAAGGAAGCTCTGCGTTTTAAGATACCGGTGCGTACTAGGGGTGCGAATTTTCTTAGTGTCTGGCGATTCGATTCGATTCCGATTTTCGAGGTCACGATTCGATTCAGAATCGATTTTGGATTCAGAAACGATTTTTCGATTCAGAAGCGATTTTTTTTCCGTTCAAATGGTCTTTCCATTTAGTTTAAATCATGTGATTGTCGAGATGAAACGACGATGTAAACAAATAGAACATTTCTTTAAAACAATACGTTTTTTTTGCATCGTTTTATATTCATTCATTCATTGTCTCCCGCTTACCCTCTATTAGGGTCGCGGTGGGGTTTCCCATGCCCATCCAGGAGAGAACGTCTCGGGCGCTGGGCAGATAGACCCAGGACAGGGCGCCAATCCATCGCTGGGCACACACTCACTTACACAGACACACTCTAGAGGGGGCAATTTTTGAGAATTCAATTAACTTGATCCATGTTTTTGGACTGTGGGAGAAAACCGGAGTTAACTTTCGCTTGACTTTTGTTGCTCTCATTATCTTCGTCTCTCTCCGCCTTTCTCTCCGTCATCCCTGTTATTTTTCCGTGTTGTCTTTTGAGGGTTTGTTTAGTACACCTAATATCACTTGCTCTGTGATATCTTGTTATGCGCCCCCCCAGGCACCCCACTATTTGTGAAGCACTGCTTTAATCCAAACTAAAATACAGACTTTACAATCAGAGTGCATTTATATTCTGCAAATCTTTAAAACTTAACCTTAAAAAATAAAATACATACTTCAGTCTTTTTTTAACTATATTGCAACAACATTTGCTACCATTTTTAAAAATATCCCCCCTTCCCATGCTTTCCTACTACAACAGGAGCTGGTTAACAAGCTTGCTGTACGGTGGCCGAGCGGATCCGTAATGCGATATGCAGTACGCTCGGGAGGGGGCGCCAAAAAAATAAAACATGAACACATTTTTTAAAAATCGATTCTTGGGCATTGTGAATCGATTCCGAATCGTCTGGACTACGAATCTGCGATTCATTGAAGATTCGATTTTTTTTCAGCACCCCTAGTCCGTACACGTGTGTGTGTGTGTGTGCGTGTGAAGGTCATGCGTTGTGTATTTGTGAGTCCAGGTTGCGTCGCTGCATTTAAAGTAAATAGCACTTTTAGCCACATTTGGCCTTTGTGCTGACAGAACTGTGGTTAACACGCTGTGCATCTTTACACGTTGCACCGATGTCGCGAACTTCACATCACACATGACTCATTTCATAACCCACAGGAAAAACCATACCACCGAAACCAGAAACTAAAATAATATCTGCATCGAACGCGTCGCGAGCAAGAGTTTTATTGCTGGAGCACAGAATATTTCTACTTAAACAAACCGGGATTCAGACTTAAGTCAGACTTAAATTTTTTTTTTTTTAAAAAACACTGAAAGCAATTAAAACAAACAGAAAGTTGTCTGTTGTCTCAGATCAGCTATTCGTAATGCAGATTTCGACACAATACACAAAACCACATTTTTTCGTCTGTTCCCATCAGGGGGCGCCATAGAAATTCTTTATTCTCCATCTCAACCTGTTCTAAGTGTCATCCTCGGTCACTCCAATGGCCTACAGCCATAAAGCTCCTCTTTGGCCTTCCTCTCCTCCTGCCTGGTGGCTTCCTCCTCCGAAACATCTTTCACATGTCACTCCTGCACCACCACCCCACCCTGCTCGCAGCCTGTTCTTCACCTCTCGACTACATCCTCCATTAGCAATGCTTTAATAACCCGGCAGCACTAATTATGCATCATGTGTCATAAGTCTGATCCGTTTCTTCATCTACGGCGAATTTGTATTCGACGGCGGCGTGAGCGACAAGAACCAAACCACAAATCAAAAACAAAGATTCGTTAAGATTCATTTAAAATCATGACGGAAAACAATCATGAACGTTATGACGGGCGGTTAAGAGACGTTTGCAAAACGTCCATCAAGCACAATGCACCACCATAAACAACACAGATGGACGACGGTCTGTAGGTGTAAAACTACAAACTCCATCTATATGGTAAGTGGAGGAAACAGAACGGGAGGGGGGGGCTGGGGGCAAGTGCTAAAAGTATGTGGCCAACCAGCTACTAATCACCGGGAAATTTGTCAAATTTTAAATTTGAACCCCAAACCTTCTGATAACATGTTTATTAATTTATTAAATGTCAGATCGATTGATTTTGCCATTATTGCTTAAATCTACCAGTTGAAAGCTTCAGGGTGTATAATTTTTACCGCAAGTCCAAATTGAAGCTCTAAAAATAAGGAGACGTCCTTATTTTATAAAGAATCGATTTTTTGGAACGGAGTCAATTTAGAGTCGACACAGGCGACCAGCAACAAGACTTCAGCAATCCTCTGCTTTATCCTATATTGGGGGGGGGGGGTTTTTTCCCCATGCCCATCCAGTGGAGAACGTTTCGGGCGCTGGGCAGATACACCCAGGACAGGACGCCAATCTATCACTGGGCACACACTCACTCAGACAAACACACACTACATGGTTCAATTTGGAGAACTGAATTGACTTGATCCATGTTTTTGGTCTGTGGGAGGAAACCCACGCAGACACGGGGAGAACATGGGAGCTCCACCCAAATGGGGATTCGAACCGGGAAACCCTAGCGCTGAGATTCCCTTTACAAGCAAAGTACAAGGGTCGCGATGGGGTTCCCCATGCCCATCCAGAGAACGGCACTGGGAAGATACACCCAGGGCAGGGCACCAACCCATTGCTGGGCACACACTCACTCTACTGTATATGGGGCAATTTGGAGAATTCCATTGACCTGGATCCATGTTTTTGGACTGTGGGGGGAAACCAGAAAACCCGAAGGAAACCCATGGGGATACCATGGAAACTCCACCCAGATGGGGATTCGAACCGGGAATCCCTAGTGCTTAGAGGAGAACGTGCCAAACCACTAAGCCACCGTGCCCATGTCGGTATATAATAGGCATATATATATTTTTTTTAGGGGGGGGGGGGGGGGGGGGGGGGGGGGGGGGGGGGGGGGGGGGGGGGGGGGGGGGGGGGGGGGGGGGGGGGGGGGGGGGGGGGGGGGGGGGGGGGGGGGTCTCTAGGGATTCCCGGTTCGAATCCCCATCTGGGTGGAGTTTCCATGTTCTCCCCATGTCCGTGTGGGTTTCCTCCAGGTTCTCCGGTTTCCTCCCACAGTCCAAAAACATGGACCAAGTCAATTGAGTTCTTCAAATTGCCCCATATAGAGTGTGTCTGTGTGAGTGAGTGTGTGCCCAGCGATGGATTGGCGCTCTGTCCTGGGTGTATCTGCCCAGCGCCTGAAGCGTTCTTCCCTGGATGGGCATGGGGAACCCCACCACGACCCTAATAGAGGATAAAGCGGGAGATAATAAATGAATGAATTAATAATAATAATAGATGTCATGAAAGCTTGTGTAGTCGTACTGCTCCAGTCACGAATGGTTGGACTTTAAATGAAAATACACAAAGACAACAGAAACAGATTAATAAGTGTGATATCTGAGGCAAAATCAGACCAACCCCGGTGTTGCTCCAGTGATGCGTTAATGCCCCTAAACGCGGAGGTGAGGTGTACGCTCATTTGTGTATAGACGTAGCTCATTTTGGCGCGTTCCTGTTGGAGGTCGCCACAGCTGAGAAGATCTGCATATATGACTTGGCACAGTTTCGCTCCGGATGCCCTTCCTGATCTAACCCTCCTGTTTACTTCAGCTTGGGAGCAGCAGTGCACTGATGCATTCACCTTTAATCAAAATGTAGAACAATATAGAGTATTTTAATTTACCAATCAGTATGTCTTCGATGGAATTTCCATGTTCTCACGCATGGGTTTCCTCCGGGTTCTCCGGTTTCCTCCCACTGTCCAAAAATGTGGATCAAGGTCCATTGAGTTCTCCAAATTGCCCCATATAGAGTGTGTCTGTATGTGTGTGTGAGAGTATACCCAGGGATAGATCCCTCCCCTGTCCTGGGTGTATCCACCAAGGGCCTGAAACGGGCATGGGGAACCCCCTCCCCCCCCCCCACCCGTGACCTTAATGGAGGATAAAGTGGATGATAATGGATGGATGGGTTAGTGCCTCCACCTTACAGCAACATTCCTTCCCCTGTTCACTCTGCATGTCCTCCCTGTGTCTTGAGTGGGTTCACTCCCGGGACTCTGGTGTGTCCCCTCCACACACACACCCCCGGGATCTTAATAAAGGATTAAGTGGATGATAATAAATGGATGGGTTAGTGCCTCCACCTTAAAGCAACAGTCCTTCCCCTGTTCGCTCTGCATGTCCTCCCTGTGTCTTGAGTGGGTTTACTCCAGGGACTCCAGTGTCCCCCCCACAACCTTAATGGAGGATAAAGTGGATGATAATGGATGGATGGGTTAGTGCCTCCACCTTACAGCAACAGTCTTTCCCCTGTTCGCTCTGCATGTCCTCCCTGTGTCTTGAGTGGGTTTAGTCCAGGGACACCGGTGCCCCCCACCCCCACCCCGAATTACAGTCCCAAATTCCCGGATGTTGACGGAGCGGGACAACGACGTGGAAAAAGTTACCGCCACCGAGCAGGAGTTACTGTCTGTCTGTCAGTCCGTCCGTCTGTCGCTCCCTCACAGCCGTAAACACGTCGAAACCCGCACACACAGAACCGTGCAGACATTCCTCCCGGCGGTGCGCCTCAGAAAACAAGCCCGGGCGCCTCGGCACCCAGGCGGCGGAGGAACACGAGGAGAACCGCCGAGAGTTTCGGAACTCCCCGTAACAAGTGTGAAAGTTGCACAACTTTATTTTTATATATTAAAAAATTAAATGTTTTAAAAGTTTGCCGTCGTCTGTGCTCCGTGTGTGTGAGCTCCAACCGTGAGCGTAACCTGCGGCTGTAATCAGTGCTCCATCATTCCCGTTCAGGCCCGGGACTCAGGAAGCGAGGACCCGGGCGCGTCTGAGGCAAATTCCCGCTCGGCAAAAAATGTCCAGACCCGCACTTCACATCCATCCGAATACACTTCCCAAACCCTCCTGAAGGCCCCCCGGCTCTCCGGGAGCCCGCAGTCCCGCCGGTAGAGCTGGAAGGCGGGTGTGTTTGTGGGAGAGTCGGCGTCCCCATTCCGGTTCAAACTTCTGAAAGTCGTTACTCACCGACGCCGTACTTCTCTCGCTTCGTCGGCACCCAGCGCGTCATTCTCGCTCAGCGCGGGGGGAGAAAAAGTCCGCAGGTCCGGCCGGGCATCCACAGGTTCGTCGCCCGGTACTTTTCAGCCGTCGCTCCGTCTCACTGCCGCTCTGCCGCTCGGGAGCCGCGTCCAGCCGCCATTTTCCATCGAGAGCCGCCGCTGAACCGCAAGGGGGTGCAAGGGGCACCGGAGCCAACTTTTTAGTCACGTGATCGACGCCGAGCCGGACACTCGGAACCTAAAGAGCGAAATGCGTCCATCCATCCATCATCTTCAGCTTTATCCCATATTAGGGTTCCCCATGCCCATCCAGAGGAGAACGTCTCGGGCGCTGGGCAGATACACCCAGGACAGGGGGGCAACATCGCTGGACACTCACTCACTCACACAGACACACTCTATATGGGGCAATTGACCTTCATCCATATTTTTTTAGACTGTCGGAGGAAACCGGAGAACCCGGAGGAAACCCGCGAGGACGTGGGGAGAACATGGAAACTTCACCCAGATTGGCGAAAGTGCTGACAACTAAGCCACCGTGAAGAGCAAACAAGTAAAATCCATCCATCCATCCATTATCTTCCGCTTTATCCTATATTAGGTTCGCGGGTGGGGGGAGGGGTGGGGGGTTCTACATGCCCATTCAGGGGGGTAGAACGTTTCAGGCGCAGGACAGGACACCAATCCATCGCTGGGCACACAGACACACTGTATATGGGGCAATTTGGAGCATTCCATTGACCTTCATCCATATTTTTTTAGACTGTGGGAGGAAACCGAAGAACCCGGAGGAAACCCGCGAGGACGCGGGGAGAACATGGAAACTCCACCCAGATTGGCGAAAGTGCTGACAACTAAGCCACCGTGAAGAGCAAACAAGTAAAATCCATCCATCCATCCATTATCCTTCTCTTTATCCTCTATTAGGGTCGCGGTGGGGTTCCCCATGCCCATCCAGAGGAGAACGTTTCAGGCGCTGGGCAGATAGACCCAGGACCGGGCACCAATCTATCGCTGGGCACACACTCACTCACACAAACACACTTTATATGGGGCAATTTGGAGAATTCAATCAACCTTCATCCATATTTTTTTAGACTGTGGGAGGAAACCGGAGAACCCGGAGGAAACCTACGCAGACACGGGGAGAACATGGAAACTCCACCCAGATTGGGATTGGAACCGGGAATCCCTAGTGCTGAGAGGAGAACATGCCAACCACTAAGCCACCGTGCCGCCCAGGGGTGATAATAATAATAATAATAATAATAATTGGACAGTAAACCCAGGAGCACCACCGACTGAAAACACCTTCTCCAGACGTCGACAGTCAGACGTCGGTCTACATCTCGGGTGGATCATCAACACAGACGCCGCGTGTCCAACTCCACAGAACACCATTCAATCTGACTACACTGTTCTGTGGGTTCTCCACTTACAGGAACACGGAGAACCACATAGAGCAACGCGTTGAGTCCAGGTAGCTGCACCGCATAAATAGCAGTCTGCCAAAGTCAGAGCGCAACCTGGCTCTTAAAGGGAACAGGGAATGACAAGGTTTATTGGACTTTTGCACTTTCGGCACTTTTTCCGTTGTCACAATATGAAAGACACACTGACACGCTCAAAAAAAACGGGGCTGGAAGCCTTTAGTGGTCCATTGTGTGATGAGGTCCCTTTGATGCTGCTGCAATAAAGCATGGTAAGGGGATCTCCGGACGAAAGCCCCCTCTGATGTGACCACGGCTAAAATCTCATTTTACAGAAAAGCTTAAGGCATCTGCAATCAACCCCTTAAATCTCCCTGCCACCTTTACTTCACGGCTCATTCCTCCTCCTCCTCCTCCACCTTCATCACCCTCCATTTCCACCGAAATCCTTTTTAAATGGAGAAAATCTCAGACTTCTACTCCAGTCTTTTGATCTTCGTCGCCAATGCAAAGAACATTTCCAGTTTTCCATCCATCCATTATCTGACGCTTTATCCTCTATTAGTCACGGGGGGGGGTCCCCATGCCCATCCAGGGGAGAACGTTTCAGGCGCTGGGCAGATAGACCCAGGACAGGGTGCCAATCTATCGCTGGGCACACACTCACTCACACACACACACACTCTATATGGGGCAATTTGAAGAACTCAATTTACTTGATCCATGTTTTTGGACTGTGGGAGGAAACCGCAGAACCCGGAGGAAACCCACGCAGACACGGGGAGAACATGGAAACTCCACCCAGATTGGGATTTGAATCTGAATCCCAAGCGCTGAGAGGAGAACATGCCAACCACTAAGCCACCGTGCCGCCCCCCCATCATATTATATTGTGTTGTGATATGTTTAAAATGTGGAACCGTTCTGATTTCGACGGCTGACGAAGCGAACGTGTCCCTGATGACGTCTCATCGACGGTAAAACAATACAAACCTTTGGGACGAGGTGAGCCGACGCTTCCCCGTTGCTCGGGTTCCTGTTCACTGTGGCGACTCCGACCAATCAGATCTCACGCAGGTGATTCCCTGCAACAGGAAGTTAAGAGTTGATTCAGCGGAGCGTGCTGTAAATCCGATCACGAGAAGCTCTTATCAGCTCCAGCGGGAACCAGGACGAGGTTGGGCGCGGCGTTGGACGTGGTCAGGATCAGACGTGGGTTTAGGTTCAGATACAGTTTCATATACATATACATCCAGACTTAGTGGCTTAGGTGGTTGGCATGTTCTCCTCTCAGCATTAGGGATTCCCGCTTCGAATCCCCATCTGGGTGGAGTTTCCATGTTCTCCTCCCACACTCCAAAAACATGGATCAAGGTCAATGGAATGCTCCAAATTGCCCCATATAGAGTGTGTGTGTGTGAGTGAGTGTGTGCCCAGTGATAGATTGGCATCCTGTCCTGGGTGTATCTGCCCAGCGCCCGAGACGTTCTCCTCTGGATGGGCATGGGGACCCCCCCCCCCACGCTTGACCCTAGAGAGAAAAGCTTCAAGTATAAACATTAAAAAGTTGATTTTCTTTTCAGGGCGGCACGGTGGCTTAGTGCTTTAGCATGTTCTCCTCTCAGCTCTAAAGATTCCCGGTTCGAATCCCCATCTGGGTGAAGTTTCCATGTTCTCCCCGTGTCCGTGTGGGTTTCCTCCGGGTTCTCCAGTTTCCTCCCACAGTCCAAAAACATGGATCAAGGTCAATAGAATGCTCCAAATTGCCCCATATAGAGTGTGTGTGTGTGAGTGAGTGTGTACCCGGTAATAGATTGTCGCCCTGTCCTGGGTGTATCTGCCCAGCGCCCGAAACGTTCTCCCCTGGACGGGCATGAGGAACCCCCCCCCCTATAATCCTAGAGAGAAAAGCTTCAAATATAAGCATTAAAAAGTTGATTTTCTTTTAAGGGTGGCACGGTGGCTTAGTGCTTTAGCCTGTTCTCCTCTCTGCGCTGGGGATTCCCAGTTCGAATCCCCATCTGGGTGGAGTTTCCATGTTCTCCCCGTGTCCGCGTGGGTTTCCTTCGGGTTCTCCGCATTCCTCCCACAGTCCAAAAAACATGGATCAAGGTCAATGGAATGCTCCAAATTGCCCCATATAGACTGTGTCTGTGTGAGTGTGTGTCCAGTGATAGATTGGGGTCCTGTTCTGGGTGTATCTGCCCAGCGCCTGTTGGTCAGAAGCATCACAGAACAGGTATCATCAATTGTGATGCCTGACATGAGAAAACACAACTCAATTCCACGTTATCGGCGCAGCATTGAGGGACGTCTGACGGCCAATTAATAAAAACGACATATCGCATAAAAACGCTGGGGAAACTCCCGAGGACTCGGACGACTCCCGGGCCAAATCGGATCGGTGCGCCCCGGGGGCCGTGGCGGAAACAACCGGCGCCCCGCTGTCAGGAAAGATTACTAGTTAGTCATTAGCATTAATTGGACGCCGTCCAATCTGCGCCGAGCCCTTCACTAAAGACAGATCGACAACCCACCGTCGTCCCACGCGGGACACCATGCTCTTCTTAACATCATTAAGCATGTCATGGGGTAGTTATTAGCACGTCTGCCTGGAATCCCCAGCTTGGTGGAGTTTGCATGTCCTCCCCGTGTCCTCCCACAGTCAATAAAGATGTATTTAAGGTGAATTGGATTTCTATATCCCCCCTATTGTGTGAGTGAGTGTATACCCAGTGAGAGATTGGCGTCCTGCCCTGGGTGTATCTGACCAGCACCCGAGACGTTCTCCCCTGGATGGGCGTGCCCCCCTCCCCCCTCCCGACCCTAGAGAGACAAGCGTCAAATATAAGATTGAATTTAAAAAATTATTTTCTTTTAAGGGTGGCACGGTGGCTTAGTAGTTTAGCATGTTCTCCTGTCTGCGCTAGGGTTTTCCGTTTCAGATCCCAACCTGGGTGGAGTTCCCATGTTCTTCCCGTGTCCATGTGGGTTTCCTTCCACAGTCCAAAAACATGGATCAAGGTCAATTGAGTTCTCCGAATTGCCCCATATAGAATGTGTCTGTGTGAGTGAGTGTGTGCCCAGTGATGGATTGGCGCCCTGTCCTGGGTGTATCTGCCCAGCGCCCGAAACGTTCTCCCCTGGCCTGGATTATTTTATTTATTTTATTAAAGAAACATAACATATAATCTGGGTGGAGTTTGCATGTTCTCTCCTGTGTCTGCATGGGTTTCCTCCGGGGTTTTCCAGTTTCCGGGTTCTCCAGTTACCTCCCACAGTCCAAAAACATGGATTAAAGGTAAATTTAATGCTCCAAATTGCCCCATATAGTGGATCTTCCGCTTTATCCTCTACTAGAGTTGCAGGAGGGGGGGGTCCCATGCCCATCCAGGGAAGAAGGTTTTGGACGCTGGGCAGATACACTCAGGACAGGACGCCAATCTATCACTGAGTACCCACTCACTCACACAGACACACTCTATATGGGGCAATTTAGATAGGGGTTATTTAGAGCAGCCAATTTTTATTTAGAGCAGAATCCAGGTTTTTGGGCTGTGTGAGGAAAGCCACACAACTGGGGAGAACATGCAAAAGAGGTGGATGTGCTAACCACCCAGCTACCGTGCCGCCTGAATATTATTAGTTCATTATTTGTCTATCATTGTATATAGACGTGTCCAGAGATAGATTGGTGTCCTGTCCTGGGTGTATCTGCCCAGCGCTCGATCGAAACGTTCTTCCCTGGATGGTCATAGGGAACCCCCCCCCCCCCCCGCGACCCTAATAGAGGATAAAGCTGAAGATAATGGATGGATGTATATAGACAGGGATTTAAAACATGTGGTAAAGGCAACCGGCTATTACAGAAGAGGCTCTCTGCAAATAGCATTACATTTACATTAATCATTCAGTAGACGAGAGAACCAACAGCAAATAATGTTAGAGGACGAGTGTGAACCGGCCGTCATGAGATGCACTTCCTGCAGAAAGGAAATTAGAAATCAGCTCCTCACCTCGGTTAGCACACTGTGGGGTTTTTTTTTTTTTTTGTGTTAATAAACATGAAAGATGGAAATAAGGAGCGAGCGCAGAGGATTCTGTCCATACACGTCCCTCGTTGAACTCGCACTGACTCATTTGCACTGGAGGAGGCATGTTTTAGCCTGAGGCCCTCAGCCAGTGTGGTTCGAGCATGCAGCGCGGGAGACAAACTCCCCCCCCAACACTCACAACGGGACGAGGAGATAGAACTGAGCTGAGATTTGCCCTTAGAAACAGCACTTCTGCCCTCGTAGAGGTAGCACAGGACACTGAGTATCAATAAATGCCGCAATGATTGCACTCAGAGGCTGCGCCCTTGGTCGGTGCCTGCAGGGATAGGCTCCAGCTGCCCAGCAAACCTTAAAAAGAATGAGCAAGTTACTCATGGGGTGATTATCCATCCATTATCATACGCTTTATCCTCTAATAGGGTCGTGGGGGGGGGGTTTCCCATGCCCATCCAGGGGAGAACGTTTCAGGCGCTGGGCAGATACACCCAGGAGAGGACGCCAATCTATCGCTGGGCACACACTCACTCACACAGACACACTATATATGGGGCAATTTGGAGAACTCAATTGACTTGATCCATGTTTTTGGACTTTGGGAGGAACCCGGAGGAAACCCACGCGGACACGGGGAGAACATACACACTCCACCCAGATTGGGATTCGAACCAGGAACCCCTAGCACTGAGAGGAGAACATGCCAAACCACTAAGCCACCATGCTGCCCCTATATCTTTTCATCCATCCATCCATTATCTTCTGCTTGATCCTCTATTAGGGTCGTGGGGGGGTTCCCCATACCCATGCAGGGAAGAATGTTTCGGGCGCTGGGCAGATACACCCAGAACAGGGCGCCAATCTATCGCTGGGCACACACTTACTCACACAGACACACTGTACATGGGGCAATTTGGAGAACTCAATGGACTTGATCCATGTATTTGGAATGTGGGAGGAACCCGGAGAACCCGGAGGAAACCTACGTGGACACAGGAAAAAACATACACACTCCACCCAGATTGGGATTTGAACCAGGAACCCCTAGCACTGAGAGGAGAACATGCCAAACCACTAAGCCACCATGCTGCCCCTATATCTTTTCATCCATCCATCCATTATCTTCTTCTTGATTCTCTATTAGGGTTGTGGGGGGGGGGGGTTCCCCGGGGAGGGGGGTTCCCCATGCCCATGCCCATGCCCATGCAGGACTCAATTGACTTGATCCATGTTTTTGGACTGTGGGAGGAAACCGGAGAACCCGGAGGAAACCCACGTGGACATGGGGAGAACATGGAGACTCCATCCAGATTGGGATTCGAACCGGGAATCCCTGGCACTGAGAGAAGAACATGCCAACCACTAAGCCACCGTGCCGCCCCTATATCACTTTATATTTAAGAACTGACAGATCTGTCCTTTGCTCTTTGAATAACTCGCTCTGAGTTCCAGTCTGTATTGTGTTTTGGAGAACAGGTTGGGGTGTGGGTTTGGGATGAATGCAGACCTTCAGATCACAGTTGAATGACAGACAACAGAGGGCGCTGTTTGATACGGTTCACCATCATCCTCTCCGTCACAGCTTATCCCTCAGGGCCTGGCAGGAAGTGTGCTACCGAGATAAGCTGCTATTGTTGTCATGGCTCAGACAGTTTCCACTGTTTCTTTTTTTTAACGCAACACAACAAGCACACAACAACTGCGACAAAAGAAAGCCGTAACAGTTCCTCAATTATCTTTAAGACACACGTGTGGACACGAGGTTCAGAGGTCCAAACTCCAACTTGTGAATCATTACGTCCACCACAGTAACTCTGCTGAAGGAGTCCGTCTGTCTCCCTTTATATATATATATTTATTTATTTATTTATAGAGGGCAGCACGGTGGCTTAGTGGTTGGCATGTTCTCCTCTCAGCACTAGAGATTCCAGGTTTGAATCCCAATCTGGGTGGAGTTTGCATGTTCTCCCCGTGTCCGAGTGGGTTTCCTCCGGGTTCTCCGGTTTCCTCCCACAGTCCCAAAACGTGAAGCAAGGTCCATTGAGTTCTCCAAATTGCCCCATATAGAGTGTGTGTGTGTGTGAGTGAGTGTGTGCCCAGTGATAGATTGTCTCCCTGTCCAGGGTGTATCTGCCCAGCGCCCAAAACATTCTCCCCTGGATGGGCATGAGGAAACCCCCCCCCTCCCCCATGATGAATGAAACATAATTTAAAGATGAATAACTTTCTTTTCAGTGTTTTTGTTAAAACATGTTTTTTGTTAAAGGTTTTTGTCTGTTCTTCGTTTTTAGGTCAAACTCAGTTCTGTTTGTTTTTATTTATACCTTTAACTCGTGTTCTGTTTCAGTGTGTGTGTGTGCGTGTGTGTGCGTGTGCGTGTGTGTGTGTGTGTGTGTGTGTGTTCTGGATGGTTGAACACATGAGCCATAGCTGTGAGCGATGGCTGGAGTTCATGTCATGTGATTGCTGACTCTTTGGGCTGAACGAGGTTTTTAATGCGTTTATCAGAGAGCCACCCTGTTTCCTTTGCGGCCGACACAGTTCCTCATAGGTTCCTTGTGAGGTGAATAGTTCTGCCCCAGGGGTAACACCTATGAAATCCGTAATAGGTTTAAGATGGATGGTTTGACACACACTATGTGCAGGGACGCCTACACACCACTGCACACCCACACTGATTATAACACACGTGTTGAACATGTGGAGGGATTCAGTGTTGGAGGCTCAGCTCCTCTGGATGTGTATTGTTTATTCAGATAGTGGTTCTTAACTGGAGACGGCACCACCACCCATCCTGTAACAGAGAGAATGAGAGAGTGTGTGTGTGTGTGTGTGTTTGTATGTAATGTGTGTGTATGTGTATATGTGTGTGTGTAATGTCTGTGTATGTATGTAAGTGTGTAATTGTATGTGTGTATGTGTATGTGGGTGTGTATGTGGGTGTGTATGTATATGTGTGTGTATGTATATGTGTGTATGTATGTATATGTGTGTGTATGTGTATGTATATGTGTATGTATGTGTATGTGTGTGTGTGTGTGTGTGTATGTTTGTGCATGTGTCTATGTATGTGTGTGTATGTGTATGTGTGTGTGTGTGTGTGTAAGTAAGTGTGTGTGTGTGTGTGTGTGTGTGTGTGTGT
>JAFMOD010000119.1:598750-612419 GCA_019802435.1 Corydoras maculifer
GTGTGTGTGTGTGTGTGTGTGTGTGTGTGTGTGTGTAAGTGGGTGGATGACTCCAGAGACAGTGGAGCTCTTTCTGGTAGTTGCAGCTCTTTCTTCTAAGCGAGTGCTGAAGCCGTTAGATGTTTGCGCTGCATCTAATAATCCTGCAGATTGATTGGTTCTCTCCGGGACGACGAGACAATTAGGTAAACAAAACTCTCCTCTCAACAACACCTGCTCTCTCTCTCTCGCACTCTTTCTCACTCACTCGCTCGCTCTCTCGCTCACTCTGCCTCTCTCATTGCCGCCTTCAAACACTTTGAGCACTGTGATAATAAGTACACCTTATTTCATGCCACTGCAGGTTACGAGCGATGTAATGCATTTCTAATGTCTCTCAACCGTCAGAAATACTGCCCCCCCTCTCTCTCATCCTGCTTTAAATATCGAGAGAAAGTGTGAGCAATGACATGAGCTATTTAAATTTTTTTCCCCATAAATTAATTAAAAAACTAAAACATTATTAATTAGTACAATTACAAATTTCTCTATTATGACTAATTATGAATTTCTCTGTATCCTGTTACACCTCCGTGTTCTATGTTATATGATTACAGGACCATTACAGGAGCACCACAGCACCGTGTACCGTGACAGTCTGTCATTTGTATTGTTTATATACAGACACGAGGTCCGAATTCCTATTGATCTCATATATATATATATATATATATATATATATATATAGTTCTCCTCTCAGCACTAGGGATTCCAGGTTCGAATCCCCATCTGGGTGGAGTTTCCATGTTCTCCTCGTGTCCGCGTGGACTTCCTCCGGGTTCTCTGGTTTATTCCCACGGTCCAAAAACATGGATCAAGTGAATTGAGTTCTCCAAATTGCCCCATATACAGTGTGTCTGTGTGAGTGAGTGTGTGCCCAGCGATGGATTGGCGCCATGTCCTGGGTGTATCTGCCCAGCGCCCAAAACGTTCTCCCCTGGATGGGCATGGGGAAACCCCCCCACCCTAATATAGGATAAAGTGGAAGATAATGGAAGGAGATATATATATATATATATATAATATATATTGGGCGGCACAGTGGCTTAGTGGTTGGCATGTTCTCCTCTCAGCACTAGGGATTCCCAGTTCAAATCCCAATCTGGGTGGAGTTTCCATGTTCTCCCTGTGTCCGCGTGGGTTTCCTCCGGGTTCTCCAGTTTCCTCTTACAGTCCAAAAACATGGATCAAAGTCAATTGAGTTCTCCAAATTGCCCCATATAGAGTGTGTGTATGTGTGAGTGAGTGTGTGCCCAGCGATAGATTGGCGCCCTGTTCTGGGTGTATCTGTTCAGCGCCCGAAACTCCCCTGAATGGGCATGAGAACCCCCCCCCCCCCCCCGTGACCCTAGATAATGGAGGGATGGATTTGTTGTATTGTATTTCTCATCAGTGTCTGTTCTCCTGAATGCTTTTCCATCAATGGAACCAGCTGCAAAGAGAGACTATGTCTAGAACGATCGAGGTGTAATATGCGGGTGTTCTAATACCATTGTTCATAGACATTTTATTTTTCAGGTGGTTGCTCAGGGGCTGGGATTAAAAAATCTTCAAACAGTGTTTGTCTCCATGGATGTAAATCCTGAGAGCTGGCGGCGACAGCCGAGGCCTTACGCCGGTCCCAGACCGGACGTCACGTCTGACCCGACACGCCGTCGATCTGCCCGGAAAAATTCCTGGGAGGGTCTGATGGCGCCGGTGGACAGACCCCCTGGTCCGGCTCGACCCCTCAGCTGTGTGGAAGGCCGGCTGGCAGATGAGTGGATTCCGGTGCTACAAAGGTACCAGGGACAGATCAACAGGACGGATAGGACCACATCGCTGCCGGCTCTGGCGAACAAGGTGGTGTCCGAATCCCCGAGCTACGTCGGCACATACAGCCGTGCGAGGCCTGGCGGGGGGGTCAGCCTCACGTCGGCAGGAGGCTGTGCGGGAGGTCCGGGGCACCTGCGGTCAGCGGAAGATTTGGAAAAGGCTCAGATCAAAATGGGCCCCAACCCTCAGAGAGCCGAGCTCTGCTGCCTCGCCCCGGTCCGGATCGGATGGCTGCCTCTGCAGAGGCACGTGGTGAAGAAGGAGGGCGCCGGTGACGTCCATCAGCAGGACGGAACCGGCTGCAAGGTGAGAACACAAACGGGTACATCCAAAATCGCCGACTTAACTGAAGGTTGGCATGTTCTTCTCTCAGCGCTAGGTATTCCCAGTTCGGATCCCAATCTGGGTGGAGTTTCCATGTCCTCCCCGTGTCCGTGTGGGTTTCCTCCGGGTTCTCCAGTTTCCAGTCCAAAAACATGGATCAAGGTCAAGTACATTCTCCAAAATTGCCCCATATAGAGTGTGTGTGTGTGTGAGTGAGTGTACGTCTGTTCACTCTGCATGTCCTCCCTGTGTCTGGGTGGGTTTACTCCAAGAACTCTGGTGTCCTTCCAGATCTTAAGACATGCCAACAGTTTAATTCATCTTATAAAACAGGTAGTTACGTTGCTTAAATCTGATTGGCTGAGCCGTGTGTCCAGTCCTAACATCATGTGACATTGACACACCTCTCTGAGTGCTTCATCTTCATACCAATTCGTTACTAGGGCGTGGAAGCTCAGTGGTTAGGGTGTTGGGCTACCAATCTGAAGCTTGTGGGTTCAATAATTTGGCCACTAGATGACAGTATTTGATTGTTAGAGAAACCGGAATCCTGTTACTCAGCGATTAGTGTTCGATCAAAGCAGATTATTTGATTTTGCTTTCTATAAACGCATTTATGAATCAAACCTTGTTTTTCTTTTTATTCTAGTGTGTTTGTAAGCGTTTGAGAAAAGCAATAAGGCAGGTGTAACTGCACTCCGCTACGCATCGGGACTAATAACACCTCTGTAAAGTGATTTATTCAGAATGATGCCACGCCCACTCGTACCTTTTTACTTTATTATCTCAACTCCTTTCCTTTTTTTTCCTCTCCTTTATTATCTAACTACTTTCTTTAGGGTCGCAAGTGGGTTTCCTACGCCCACACACACACACACACACACACACACACACACACACACACACCCCCGCCCTGACCTTCTCTTCCCGCATCCCTTTCGCACCATGTCCTTTCAAAGGTCTCATTTTACAGTAAATATAAATGTGCCCTATTAAAGTGAACAGTGGCTCTGAAATCCACAGAGATCCAGAAAACCTGTTAAAGGCTTCTTTAACTTCACCATGAATCTCCGTGAAACAACTCCCACCGAAGTGCATATTAAAGACGAAGGAAGTAAAGCCGATTGAAATGTGGAGCCGATGTAAACTGTGGAGATTAAACAGCTGGACGGAAAAGTCAAACCCTGCGGAGGAAAGCGGCGTCACACTAAAAACCCTTTCACGATAAATGCCGCCGCTCGCAGACACTCATTACTGAAGAATAGCCATTTATAAAAGCACATGACTCAGACTGTGGAAGACTGGCGGATTTGCCAACACCACGTGTCTTCGCTGTGCCCTTGGACGGGACGGCTGTCTGCAGACCGAGGACTCGTCCACTGACTGTAAGCCGTTTTTTTGCTCCGACGGCGGCGTATTGCTGTTAAATTATCCAGAAATGTCAAGAACGACAAATCTAAAAGCATTCCTTTGATTTTTACACATTCATGTAAATAGCAAATTGCCCCCCCCCCTCCCTCCCACTGAGCTCAGAGTATAAAAGGCATGAACAGTTTTTCAGAAGCGGTGACCATTATTTCAACAATCTGCAACATTATTCCATATGTATGATTTTTAAAAAGGTTTTTTTTTTTTTAGATTTTGGTTGTAGTGGTTGTAAACCACCCCCCCCCCACACACACACACACAAACATCCATCCATTATCTTCCACTTTATCCTCTACTAGGGTCGCGGGGGGGTTCCCCATGCCCATCCAGGGGAGAACGTTTCGGGCGCTGGGCAGATACACCCAGGACAGGGTGCCAATCTATCACTGGGCACACACTCACTCACACAGACACACTCTATATGGGGCAATTTGGAGAATTCAGTTGACCTTGATCCATGTTTTTGGACTGTGGGAGGAAACCGGAGAACCCGCAGGAAATCCACGCGGACACCGGGACAAACATGGAGAACATGGATTCGAACCGGGAGTCCCAAGCGGTGAGAGGAGAACATGCCAACCACTAAGCCCCCCCACCCACACTCGTATATTTATATTATATATTATATAATAATAGCTTAAATCTGATTGGCTGAGCCGTCAATCCAGCTGTGAGATTATTGACAATAACACACCTCTAACCGCTTCACGTTTTTTTATAAAATGTTTTTATATGTATAAGATGTTTTTTTGTGGCCACTAGATGGTGGTATGTGTTTTATAGAGAAACTGAAATCCCATGACTCAGCGATTAGCATTCACTTTAAAAACCGGACAAGATCAAGTTGTGGAGGAGCAAATTATTAACCATTTAGTTTTTAATAAACGCATTAATGAATCAAACCTTGTTTTTTTATTATAGTGTGTTTGTAAGTGTTTTATAAAAGCAATAAGACACTCCAGGTTGTGTGTTATTGTGAATAAATCACGGGGGGGTAACCGTACTCCACTACGCCGTCTTGGGCGCTGGGCAGATACACCCAGGACAGGGCGCCCATCTGTCGCTGGGCACACACTCACTCACACAGACACACTCTATATGGGCAATTTGGAGAATTGACCTTGATCCATGTTTTTGGACTGTGGGAGGAAACCGGAGAACCCGGAGGAAACCCACGCGGACACTGAGAGAACATGGAAACTCCACCCAGATTGGGATTGGAACTGGGAATCCCCAGCGCTGAGAGGAGAACATGCCAACCACTAAGCCAGCGTGCCACTCTTGCATTGCTTTAATATTATTAAATCAGTTTTAATAAAATGTGTTTCTTTGCAGGTGAAGCTAAAGCCACCGATTACACCGGTGTTCAACTGCAGATCTTTAAAAGCCAATGGATCAGAACCAGAGTGTGAGTATCATCAGGATACACTCAAGGTTTCATGTTTGTGTACTATCCCTTCAGTCCAGTCAGTTTCTGACTCTTAGGTCAGGATTTCATGGTGACTGTGTACGTCCCCTTTACTCTGTTCTTATAGTCAGAACCCCAATAGTACCACCACAGAGCAGGGATTATTTGGTGGGTGCATTAGTCCTATCCCAGCAGTGTGACTGAGGTGGAGAAATGAAACCACAGAACCCCCCCCCCTCACTACATCAGTGTCACTGCAGAACTGACAATAAACAATCCACCACCCAAATGGTACCTGTTCTGTGATGATCCTGACCAAAAGAGAACACAGAACCAACAGAACACAGATGGACTACAGTCTGTAATTGTAGATGTGGAGGAAAGTGAGCTATATATATATATAGATTCTTAAATTTATTTTCTATACTGCATATACATATATTTATATATTATATGTATAGTTAAAGGGCAGCACGGTGGCTTAGTGGTTGGCATGTTCTCCTCTCAGCGCTAGGGATTCCCGATTCGAATCCCCATCTGGGTGGAGTTTTCATGTTCTCCCCATGTCTGTGTGGGTTTCCTCCGGGTTCTCCGGTTTCCTCCTACAGTCCAAAAACATGGATCAACGTCAACTGAATTCTCCAAATTGCCCCATATAGAGTGTGTCTGTGTGAGTGAGTGTGTGCCCAGAGATAGATTGCCCCCCTGTCCTGGGTGTATCTGCCCAGCCCCCGAAACATTCTCCCCTGGATGGGCATGGGGAATATAGTTAAAATGTTCTATAATATATTTATATTTGTAGTTGTATATTATATATTATATATATTCATAGCTGTTTATTATATTTCATATATCTATATGCTGTATCTAAAAAAAGAAGAAAAAAATTTCTCATTTTCTTCTTTAAAATTTTAATTTAAATGATAACTTTAAAATAACAGGGTAATCGGGGTCCGTGGCCCATAATTTCGTTATTATCTCATGTACCACATGTGATATTATTCATTCATTCATTATCTTCCGCTTTATCCTCTATTAGGGTCGCGGTGGGGTTCCCCATGCCCATCCAGGGAAGAACGTCTCGGGCGCTGGGCAGATAGACCCAGGACAGGACACCAATCCATCGCTGGGCACACACTCACTCACACAGACACACTCTATGTGGGGCAATTTTAAGAATTCAATTGACTTGATCCATGTTTTTGGACTGTGGGAGGAAACTGGAGAACCCGGAGGAAACCCACGCAGACACGGGGAGAACATGAAAACTCCACACAGATGGGGGTTCGAACCGGGAATCCCTAGCGCTGAGAGGCGAACGTGCTAAACCACCGCTGTGATATTAATGATAATAAAATTTTCTTGAATCTTAAATCTTGACTAAAAAGGGGGCGGGGCCTAACGTTTCTCTGCTACTGTAGAACAGAAAATGTTCTCTCACAACAGCATGGCAACGTCAGATGTTTATTAGTAAGGCTATAGTTCACCCAAATGGTGATCAAGGTCAGGGTGACGGGGATTACTGCTGTGTTGTGCAAGCCATCATTAAAAGGTTCGACCTATCAGGTCACACACACACACACACACACACACACACACACACATTCATTGGATTGTGTAGCCTTCTCGTGACACCTCCTTAAACACTGATACAATGCTGGTTGGGACAACATGCGCAGCTCTGTGTGTTGACTGTGTAAACACACGGGCAGAGCGGCACGTTTCAGTCAACCTCACGCCCAGATGACATGTAACATCTCCAGATGGTTAGATGTACTCTAACCTGAGGACTTTACCCCTGTCTCCGACACACAGACGGGCCGGACGCCACTGCGGGACCTGCTGGATCCAGCTTTCCAAAGGTAACCACACATCACCATTACACTAACATCGTACCTCACAGACAAGAAACGTTCAGAATTCAGCGTAAGGAATATTTTATTTACATTTAGCCATTTAGCAGACGCTTACACTTACAAAACAATACTTTAATAATTTATATATATTTAATGTGTATGTGTGTGTGTTTGTATAATTTATATTTTACTGTCAGCTATAATTTATATAGTTTGTATATATTTATATATATGGACAGCACAGTGGCTTAGTGGTTGGCATGTTCTCCTCTTAGCACTTACAAGGGGAGCACAGGGTTAATCACAACATCCCTGGAGCAATGAGGGTTAATGGTCTCGCTCAAGGACCCACACTGGTAACTTCAGTGGACCTGGGATTTGAATCCACAACCTCCATATATATATATATATATATATATATATATAGGGCGGCACAGTGGCTTAGTGGTTTAGCACGTTCGCCTCTCAGCGCTAGGGATTCCCGGTTTGAATCCCCATCTGGGTGGAGTTTCCATGTTTCCTGTGTCTGCATGGGTTTCCTCCAGGTTCTCCGGTTTCCTCCCACAGTCCAAAAACATGGATGAAGTCAATTGAGTTCTCAAAATTGCCCCATATAGAGTGTGTGTGAGTGAGTGAGTGTGTGCCCAGCGATAGATTGGCGCCCTGTCCTGGGTGTATCTTTCCAGCGCCTGAGACATTCTTCCCTGGATGGGCATAGGGAACCCCGACCGCGACCCTAATAGAGGATAAAGCGGGAGATAATGAATGAATGAATATATATATATATATATATAATCTGGGTGGAGTTTCCATGTTCTCCCACAGTCCAAAAACATGTATCGAGGTCAATTGAATTCTCCAAATTGCCCCATATAGAGTGTGTTTGTGTGAGTGAGTGTGTGCCCAGCAATAGATTGGCACACTGACCTGGGTCTATCTGCCCAGCTCCCGAAACGGCATATATATATCTTCAAACCTGAATCCTCAGTACTGAGAGGAGAACATGCTAACCATTACAGCATGCCACCCTTTACATTATTATTATTATTTTTATTTCTAACTATTTTATTTCTTCTGTCTGTGTGTTTTTTGACTGTTTGTCAAACTTTGCTGTTGTTTTCATGCTACCTGCCCTCATTTCCTCCCGAATCGATAGCGATCCGTCCGTCCTGTTTCTTTATTTATTTTAAAGCTCATGACTGATTTTCCTTTTCAGTCTGAAACGATGCTTTCTTTGAACATGTCATTATTTTCAGTGTCCTCGGAATGAAAAGAAGACTTTGATTTAGGTGTTATTGCAGTTTTTTTGGCATTGTGCTGCAACCTTTTTTTTTTTGACACGGTTAATTAAATACTTATAAAAAAAAAATATATATATATATATATATAAATAATATTTAATATAATATAATAATATAATATATATTATAATAATATACAGCGATGGATTGGCACCCTGTCCTGGGTCTATCTGCCCAGCGCCCGAGACGTTCTCCCCTGGATGGGCATGGGGAACCCCACCGCGACCCTAATAGAGGATAAAGCGGGAGATAATGAATGAATGAATGAATGAATGAATGAATAATATTTTTTTATTCATTCATTATTGGGGGGGTTCGCCATGCCCATCCAGGGAGGGAAGAACGTCTTGGGCGCTGGGCAGATACACCCAGGACAGGGGGGGGCAATCTATCGATGGGCACACACACACACACACACTCACTCACACAGACACACTCTATATGGGGCAATTTCAAGAACTCAATTGACTTGATCCATGTTTTTGGACTGTGGGAGGAAACCGGAGAACCCCGAGGAAACCCACGCAGACACGGGGAGAACATGGAAACTCCACCCAGATGGAGATTCGAACCGGGAATCTCTAGTGCTAAGAGGAGAACATGCCAAACACTACGCAACCGTGCCTTTAATATAAATTATATATGTATATATATATATATATATATATATATATATATATATATATATATATAAAACACTCAAAACAAAAGAATGATGCTTTCATTTAATTGCGTAAAGCTGCGAATCGCTGGTTTCTGGTTGGCGATGGGGACTAAAGTCTAACGCAGAGACGCTGGCAAACACACGGATTTAATTAGACAGGTAAAGGTCAATAACAGGTAAACAATCAGGACACGCAATCAGGTTTCTAATGCTAATGGGAAGGCAGAGAGGTAAACAAAGCCGGGGAGTTTAACAGGACGAACGCTAAGCTGCATGCTGACTGTGAAACAGACGGGTGGAACCGAGCCAGGCTGCAAAGAGAGAGAGAACGACGGCGAGAACCTTCATCAGGCTGATACAACTGTGAACCAGCTGTAAATAACATCTGATTCCACACCGATCCATCAATTATCTTAATCCTTCATCTTTATCAGCCTAATCCTATACTAAGGTTGTGTGTGTGGGGGGGGGTCCCTACATCCAGGGAGAATGTTTTAGGCGCTAGGCATTCAGGCAGGACACCAATCCAATTCTGGACACACACACACTTTTATAGGGGCAATTTAGATAGGGGCAATTTTTTTCTGCCAATTCACCTTGAATCCATTTCTGGACACACACACAATTATAGGGGGCAATTTAGATAGGGGCAATTTTTTCTGCCAATTCACCTTGAATCCATTTCTGGACAGACACACACAATTTTATAGGTGCAATTTAGATAGGGGCAATTTTTGTAGCAAATTCAATTGCCCTTGATCCATGTTTTTGGACTGTGGGAAAACCGGAGAACCCGGAGGAAACCCACACTGACACGGGAAGAACATGGGAACTCCACCCAGATTGGGATTCGATCCGGGAGTCCCTAGTGCTGATAGGAGAACATGCTAAACCACTAAGCCCCTATATATATATATATATATATATATATATTCATTCATTCATTATCTTCCGCTTATCCTCTATTAGGGTCGCGGTGGGGTTCCCCATGCCCATCCAGGGGAGAACATCTCGGGCGCTGGGCAGATAGACCCAGGACAGGGCGCCAATCCATCGCTGGGCACACATTCACTCACACATACACACTCTATATGGGGCAATTTTGGAGAATTCAATTAACTTGATCCATGTTTTTGGACTGTGGGAGGAAACCGGAGAACCCGGAGGAAACCCACGCAGACACGGGGAGAACATGGAAACTCCACCCAGATGGGGATTCGAACCGGGAATCCCTAGTGCTGAGAGGAGAACATGCTAAACCACTAAGCCACCGCTGCTACAGCATTATTATTATTTTTATTTCCAACTTTTTTAATTTTATAAATGTCATGTATTTTAAGCATCCATATGCAGCGTGGTGATGACATCATCTCTTTATGATGTAAACATCATTATTATTCGAGAGCTCATGCATGCTGGGTAAATTACGGGACCCGACGGTCACGTATAGTCACGCATAAGACGGATCTGAAGGTTCTCTTCATAAACAGAACTGTGTGTGTGTGTGTGTGTGTGTGTGTGTGTGTGTGTGTGTGTGTGTGTGTGCGAGAGCTGTAACTGTGTCTGCCTCGGACGGTGATTTGGCTTTACACCCCGGCTTAAAGAGTGGAACTCAAACACGGCACATCCGCCCGCTCCGCCTGATGTTGATTAGGCAAATCGGCGGCGTGCTGGGAATTGGAAAGGAATCTCCTGTAATACTTCAGCAAATAATAAAGATGAGTTTTGGCTTGCAACTTAATTAAATTACCCTTCAGCTCTCCTGACAATGAGACAGTTGCCATGGCGACGCCGAAAGCCTCTTCCTTACAAAAAAGAGCGGAAAAAACGGTTAGCGTAAACCGACGGGAGGGCGGGCGGATTTCAGGACAACTACAAGAGTGGGGGGGTGGGGGTGGGGGGGAACCGGCCTTGCGACTTGAAGGTGCCCGGTTCGGTTCCCGGTCCCACCATGTACCACGGCTGAAGTGCCCTTGGACAAGGCACCTTGCCCCGAATTGCTCCCCTAGCTGCCCACCGCTCTGGGGATGTTGGCTTACTTCACTCAGTGTGTGTGTGTGGGAGTCTCGGCACGGTTGGGTTATATGTGGAAGACACACTCCTGTATTTGTCTCCTCTTCAGGCTGCAGAGGGGGACAGCGACATGGACTACAGAGCGGCCATCAGCGTGCAGAGCGCCACCAGGTACATCCCGGTCTACCGACGAGGAAGCGTACCCCAGCTGCCCCGAGACACCCCCTCACCCATCAGTGCCGGTCCCATTCCCAGGCCCGGCTCCGTGTCTTCTATCTCTCTGGCCTCCAGGAGAGTCACCAGCCTGCCCAATACGAGCCTTTACTCCCGGATCGGCTCGCGGTCGACGAGCCCGGTGATGCTGCACCACCACGCCGTCTCCAGAGAACCCAACTCACACTTCCTGATGCGCTTCCCCCAACGCAAAGCCGTCGTGGTCAAGATCACCGAAGAGAAAGATGTGACCAGGACATTGCAGCCGGCCGGTGCAGGGAGCAACCTCGGTTATGGTTACCAACCACGCCGGACTCCCGCAAACTCGCGTTTCCCCCATCTAGATTCTGTCGACTGTAATCTCGCCGGGATGCCGAATCAGACCTCGCCGACTGGCGGAGATGCACCGTCCATCTCGAAGACATACCCCCCAACATGTCCCACTCCCGCCAATCCAGAACCCCATCAGCCGGTGATCCTCCGGAGAAAGTCCACCATTATTAAAGTGACGGAGCACAAGGAGGTCTATAGGACGGGAGCCAAGCAGGGTGAGAGTAAACCGAACTACAGGCACAGCTACACCGAAGGTCCCAATCACCATAATCATTTGCAGGCCAGCACGGCGCCGCGGTCTGGAACCGGAACGCAACTTGGGCAGGGTTCTGCTAAGAAGCAAGACAATGTCTACAAATCCTCGGTATCCCTTCATCTGAGAGCCCCGTCAATCCAGTCCTGCGATAAGCCTCCGACGGATGAGCGGCACACCCACGGCCGACCCCGGAGGCCCGCCAGCTGTTACGCTCGCCTCTTCAGTCCCGCCGAGTCGAGCGCTGAGGCTTCAGAAGGCGCCGAAATTCAGAGCACGAGTGCCACGCTACCCCAGGAGACAAATAGGGACCCTGCTGGCTTCACCGGCAGCGGCTCAAACAGGTGCCTGAGCTACGAAGGAGAGGCGGGCAGCCGTGAGGGGCTTCATCAGGGGAGGGGAGGCCCGTCGGTGGACGTGGGGCAGAACCAGAGGGGGTCTGCTCTCCAGAGGAACCAGCCTTTAACTCTCATCAAAGTGCCAGGTAGGAGACCTCCAGACAGATGGGTTCAGATTTCAACCATTCATTCATTCATTCATTATCTCCCGCTTTATCCACTACTAGGCTCGCGGTGGGGTTCCCCATGCCCATCCAGGGGAGAACGTCCCGGGCGCTGGGCAGACACAGGCAGGACAGGGCGCCAACCCATCGCTGGGCACACACTTACTCACACAGACACACACTCTACATGGGGCAATTTGGAGAATTCAATTGACTTGATCCATGTTTTTGGACTGTGGGAGGAAACCGGAGAACCTGGAGGAAACCCACGCAGACACGGGGAGAACATGGAAACTCCACCAGATGGGGATTCGAACCGGGAATCCCTAGTGCTGAGAGGAGAACATGCCAAACCACTAAGCCACCGTGCTGCCCAGACGTCAACCAATTGTTAGGAAATCTGAAATTTCCTCGATGAACCGTTTTGAAGGCAAAAAGCACAGTGCAGATGATTTCAGAGTTCTTCGAATCAAGCTGTTTATTTATGACAAACCGAGTCAAAGTAGGCGGCACGGTGGCTTAGTGGTTGGCATGTTCTCCTCTCAGCGCTAGGGATTCCCGGTTCGAATCCCCATCTAGGTGGAGTTTCCATGTTCTCCCCGTGTCTAAGTGGGTTTCCTCCAGGTTCTCCAGTGTCCTCCCACAGTCCAAAAACATGGATCAAAGTCAATTGAGTTCTCCAAATTGCCCCATATAGAGTGTGTGTGCGTGCGTTGTTTGTATGAGTGTGTGGCCAGTGATAGATTGGCGCCCTGTCCTGGGTGTATCTGCTCAGCGCCCGAAACGTTCTCCCCTGGATGGGTATGGGAACCCCCCCCCCCCCGCGACCCTAATAGAGGATAAAGTGGGAGATAATGAATAAATGAATTCCCCCTTTGGGCGTGCCCATCAACACGGCCATCAAATTTGCCTCATATATGAATTTGCCCCCTAAGTGGTGAAGCCGGAGAACGAGAGGTGGAATGGAGCCGTGCACTCACGCCGCCGCACTCGCAACGCCGCACTCGCAACGCTGCACTCGCAACGCTGCACTCGCAAAACGCATCGTTCCGGCGCTCCCAGGTTGATCCGATGTTCATATTCATTTTCTGATGTATAATTGATTACAGGCAGTAGGCAGTTAGGGGTTGCGAACGCCAGGTTTTAATTTGCTGACTTGACTGGAATAGTGCCCTGAAGCGCATCATTACCACGCCTCCGCCTTCCTTCTGTCTCCTCTCGCTTTCATTCTCGCGGTTTTCCCGTTCTCATTTTCCCACGCACCTTCTTGCATGCATATTCGATCACAAGGCCGCTTCCGGCTACGGCGCATCTCTTTCGGGGAGATGTGGCGTCGTGAAAAAAAAAAAGCCCTAGGCGGCACATTTCTCAGTGGAAAAATCTCAACACGCACCGCACATTCACAAAAAAATGAAACGCCGTAAAGAGGAGCGATTGCCAATTTTTTTCCCGTATACACACCACCATCCCCACCACCATCACCACCATCACCATCACCACCACCATCACCATCACCACCA
>JAFMOD010000119.1:614546-626386 GCA_019802435.1 Corydoras maculifer
ACCATCACCATCACCATCACCATCACCATCACCACCATCACCACGGGTTCTCCGGTTTCATCCCACAGTCCAAAAACATGGATCAAGTCAATTGAGTTCTCCAAATTGCCCCATATAGAGTGTGTCTGTGTGAGTGAGTGTGTGCCCAGCAATAGATTGGCATCCTGTCCTGGGTGTATCTGCCCAGCGCCCAAAATGTTTTCCCCTGGATGGGCATGGGGAACCCCCCGCGACCCTAATAGAGGATAAAGAGGAAGATGATGATGATGCTGAATGACTGGATGTGAGGTCAACAACCAATCAGAAAGGATCAGAGGTGGAGGTCATGTTATTGTTTTAATAAGAGGTCCATATTTGGAGTTTGTCAGTGCCCTGAACCAAATGTACCAAACCAATGAGAAGTTAGGACACGCCCCCTTTTTGCTTTCCATGTTTTCACTTCCACTCGACTTTGTAGTTCTACAGTTTCATTCTGTAGTCCATCTGTTTGTGTTCTACAGTACATACTGTGTTCTCTGGTCTAATGGTCAGAACCCCAATAGTAGCACCACAGAGCAGGGATTATTTGGTGGGTGCATTAGTCCTATCCCAGCAGTGTCACTGAGGTGGAGAAATGAAACTCCAGCAGCACTGCTGCACTAAAACCCCACCACCACATCAGTGTCACTGCAGAACTGACAATAAACAATCCCCCACCCAAATAATACCTGTTCTGTGATGCTCCTGACCAACAGAGAACCAACAGGAGACAGATGGACTACAGTCTGTAATTATAAAACTACAAAGTCCATCTATATGATAAGTGGAGGAAATAGAGGATGGAGCCAGAAGGGGGCGTGTCCCAGCATTCTTATGTTTCAGTGGTTTCGCGGGTCCCTGTCTTCAGTCTTTCGAACTTTGGTTCATTAAAAAAAACACGTTCAGGTGACAGATATATAGTGTGGCGGGAATTAAGGCTGCGTTTTCCGACCTCGTGCTAATCGTCCGATCGATTGTTGCGTTGTTAGAACCAAATTGCCCCATTAATATTTTGCAGTTTTGGATTTAGACGTTTTTTTTTTGTCGCCCCTCAGGAGTGTATTTCATGTTTTTACTAATAACCCGTTACACAACAGTCCTAAAGACCACCAAAAGAACCAGCGCTAATTAGATCAGATTTGGAGTGTCCACAAATTACATAAGCAATTAGGCTTTTTCTGGGCGCTGTGCTCAGACGAGGCACTTTATTAAACGCCTTAAACGCTCGTTAAGGACGTCTGAAAAAAGCTCTAGCCAAAATCCATCCAAGTGCGGTTAGCCGCATGCTAATGGCTAATGCCTTGCCGTAGAAATACGTGGAACACAATACACACAAACACACTTACACACACACACACACACACACACACAGATACTCCCAGGACAGGACACCAACCCATTGATGGGGGCACACACACACACCCACTGCTGACCTTTACGGCTCTACTGTTACTAATATTTCAAGGTTAATTCCAGCAGATCCCGGACGGTTTGCTTCTGATCGGTTCAGGAGCTGAAGTTTTTCACAGGTCAGCGTTTGTGACGTGGACCCGGCGAGTGGAAATGCTCAGTGTCAGTGATGGGTTTCTTTGCAGAAAGCTGGCCCCTCGAGGCCCATGATGCTGTAGTGGCTATGAATGCGGCTGCAGTTCTGGCCAATATAAAACTCCAGAAGCAGCAAAGCAGGAAAACCCAGCCTCAAGACGGCGCCATGGGACAAAGAGATTCAGCATCTCAAAGCAAAAGTGCAAGTAAGCACATTTCCCTCCTCCTCCTCCTCCTCCTCCTCCTCCTGCTCCCTCCTTCACCTCTGCCTCCCTTTACACAACCTTGAACTAACATGTTGTTTAAATACAACTAAGGATATTAAAATGCTATTAATATCTCTAGGGTGGCAAGGTGGCTTAGTGGTTTAGCATGTTCTCCTCTCAGCACTAGGAATTCCCAGGTTCGAATCCCCATCTGGGTGGAGTTTCCATGTTCTCCCCGTGTCCGGGTGGGTTTCCTCCGGGTTCTCCGGTTTCCTCCCACAGTCCAAAAAACATGGACCAAGGTCAATTGAATTCTCCAAATTGCCCCATATAGAGTGGGTGTGTGTGAGTGAGTGTGTGTCCAGTGATTGATTGCCCACCTGTCCTGGGTGTTTCTGCCCAGCACCCAAAACGTTCTCCCCTGGATGGGTATGGGGACCCCCCCCCCCCCGACCCTAATACAGGATAAAGCGGAAGATGAATGAATGGGTGAATAGTTTTATATGGGGCAGCACGGCGGCTTAGTGGTTTAGCATGTTCTCCTCTCAGCGATAGATTGGCGCCCTGTACTGGGTGTATCCGCCCACCATCCCCTGGATGGTCATGGGGAAACCCCCCCCCCCCCGCGACCCTAATAGAGGATAAAGCGGAAGATAATGAATGAATACAGAAATGGACCTGAAGGTGTAGATTCTGAAGGTTCTGCAGGAGGCCTATCCGTCAGGGTGACGGCGCACCTGCCAAACGTTAATGAATGCCTTTAATTACTGATCCATGTGAGTTCGGGTTAAACATTTACCCCTTAAAGGTTAACTCCCATTCAATGAGAGTAAAAAAGGGAAGGTGTAAGCGACTCAGCTGACAGATTTACAGGTCACGTAGGAGCGAAGTCCTCTCCCGGTGCTACGGTTTAGCGTGTGCAACCTCATAAATCAGGCCTGTGGCTGAAAAACAATTTCGCGGTTCGGCGTCACAAACGCGTCGCAAACGAACCTCCTGGCTGAGGGAGTGTTAAACGCGATCGGCGTACTTTAAACCGAAGGTGGAGGTGCTCCGGTCCTCGTGTGTGTAATGGAAACAGAGCTGGGTGGCGGGGCGGTTCGTGGATCAGCCGCAGATAAATACACCGTTCCTCTTAAATCCCGCGGTCAAGGTCAACGCTGCACTCAGCGCAGAAACATGAGACTGAACACTTATTGATTCTGGATAAAGGTGGCATGGATGTGCAATATTAGGATATTTGGGTGAGGTAAGCTAGGGTCATCAGAACGCTGGTGCCTGGGGGCCAGGGGCCCATCCTGTCTATAGCTACAGTCTAAGGCAGCCCTTTGAGCAAAAAACTCTCACATCACTGAACTTTAGATAAGAAGATACTACAGTACGCTGGGTTTCCTCCAGGTTCTCCGGTTTCCTCCCAAAGTCTAAAAACATGGATCAAGGTCAAGTGAATTCTCCAAATTGCCCCATATAGAGTGTGTCTGGGTGAGTGAGTGTGTGTCCAGTGATAGATTGACGTCCTGTCCTCGGTGTATCTGCCCAGAGCCCGAAACGTTCTCCCCTGGATGGGAGACCCTAGTAGAGGATAAAGCGGAAGATAATGGATAGATGGATGGGCAGGGTGGCTTAGTGGTTGGCATGTTCTCCTCTCAGCGCTGGGGATTCCTGGTTTGAATCCCAGTCTGGGTGGAGTTTCCATGTTCTCCCCGTGTCCGTGTGGGTTTCCTCCAGGTTCTCCGGTTTCCTCCCACAGTCCAAAAACATGGATCAAGGACAATTGAATGCTCCAAATTGCCCCATATAGAGTGTGTTTGTGTGCCCAGTGATAGATTGGCGCCCTGTCCTGGTTGTATCTGCCCAGCGCCCGAAACGTTCTCCCCCTGGATGGGCATGGAGAACCCCCCCGCGACCCTAATAGAGGAAAAAGCGGAAGATAATGGATGGATGGATGGAGGTCACACATAGTGCTTGACCCCACCCACATTTTTGATTCTTTGGGGTGTGAATGAAAAGTTTGGTGAATGTTTCATAGGCATAGTGGTTAAAATGTTCTCCTCTCAGCGCTGGGGATCCAGGTTTGAATCCCGATCTGGGTGGAGTTTCCATGTTCCCCCAGTGTCTGCATGGGTTTCAAGGTGAATTGGCTGCTCTAAATCACCCCATATAGAGTGTGTATGTGTGGGTGAGTGTGTGCCCAGCCATAGTTGCCCCCCTGTCCTGGGTGTATCTGCCCAGCGCCCGAAACGTTCTCCCCTGGATGGGCAAAGCACTTTGGAGAACCTTTATACAACTGTAAACTGTTATTAAAGGCATTATTGTCTTATTGTGAGTGTGTAGAATGTTGTGGTAAACAAAGCATTGGCGTGAATTTGTATAGGGAACCCACACACACACACACACACACACACACACACACACACACACACACACACACTCTCAGACACTAAATGCAATCAGGCAGTTAAATGTGTTAACGTCTTTGAAACGCCTGCGCTGATGAAAGCTCACTTTCGGTGATATTTACGGCCCCATATTTCACCTTTAATCGGTTTAAAGCCACATTAACTCTGTGAGTTAAATAAAACAGATAGAACGTGACCGTCGCTGCAGTCCGTTTGCTTTTACACCGGCGCCCTCTGCTGGACAGAGTGTGAACGGGACGACCGCTTCGGCACCGTTAGCATTCCTTTAGCGCAGTTCAAGTTAAATTTAGTTAAGTTTAAGGCCTAAACCTTGGTCTAAGCTTATGATAAGTCATAAAAATGATTCTGGTCGTATTTAAGTTTATACATTTTGAATCTACTGTAAATGTTTTAGGCGGCACGGTGGCTTAGTGGTTAGCACATTCGCCTCTCAGCGCTAGGGATTCCCGGTTCGAATCCCCATCTGGGTGGAGTTTTCATGTTCTCCCCGTGTCTGCGTGGGTTTCCTCCGGGTTCTCCGGTTTCCTCCCACAGTCCAAAAACATGGATCAAGTTAATTGAATTCTCAAAATTGCCCAATTCAGAGTGTGTCTGTGTGAGTGAGTGTGTGCCCAGTGATGGATTGGCGCCCTGTCCTGGGTGTATCTGCCCAGCGCCCGAGATGTTCTACCCTGGATGGGCATGGGGAACCCCACCGCGACCCTAATAGAGGATAAGCGGAAGATAATGAATGAATGAATGAATGTAAATGTTTTGTATGTGTTTGTGGAGATACTCGCTGAGTGTTGGGAGAGCACACATTACACCCACAGAACCTTTTATAGAACCTTTTTCTAAGTTGGTTCCCCTAGTTAGGGCGGCACGGTGGCTTAGTGTTTAGCATGTTCTCCTCTCAGCGCTAGGGATTCCCGGTTCAAATCCCAACCTGGGTGGACTTTCCATGTTCTCCCCGTTGTTTCCTCCAGGTTCTCCGGTTTCCTCCCACAGTCCAAAAACATGGATCAAGGTCAATTGAATTCTCCAAATTGCCCCATATAGAGTGTGTGTGTGAGTGAGTGTGTGCCCAGCGATTGATTGGCGTCCTGTCCTGGGTCTATCTGCCCAGCGCCTGAAACATTCTCCTCAGGCTGGGCATGGGGAACCCCCCCGCGACCATAATAGAGGATAAATTAGGAGATAATAGATGGACGGATGGATGGTTCCTCTAGTTATGTACACACAAGTGATCTAGAGGATTTGCTGTACACCTGTCAATTGAATTTGGAGACTTCAGTTGTCCTTGGTCCATGTTTTTTGGACTAAGGGAACCGGAGAACCCGGATGAAACCCACGCCGACACGCGGAAAACCTGAAAACTCCCCCCAGATTGGGATTCAAACTGGGATTCCCCAGCGCTGAGAGGAGAACATGCCAACCACTAAGCCACTGTGCCGCTTTTTGTAATTTTGTAAGGACAAAAGTAAATCGACTTGTGTAACTTTATCCAAAATATAAACATAACAGGGAGTTTTTGTCTTGCCACTGTCGCTTCGGCTTGCTCTTTGGGGGTTTAAAGGCTTTTAACTCTGTAAAGCTGCTCTGTGACGATGTAACAAGCGCTTTATAAATAAAAAAAATACTTACGTATTTTGGGGCGGCACGGTGGCTTAGTGGTTTAGCATGTTCTCCTCTCGGCGCTAGGGATTCCCGGTTCGAATCCCCATCTGGGTGGAGTTTTCATGTTCTCCCCGTGTCTGAGTGGGTTTACTCCGGGTTCTCCGGTTTCCTCCCACAGTCCAAAAACATGGATCAAGTTAATTGAGTTCTCCAAATTGCCCCATATAGAGTGTGTTTGAGTGAGTGAGTGTGTGCCCAGCGATGGATTGGCGCCCTGTCCTGGGTCTATCTGCCCAGCGCCCGAAACGTTCTCTCCTGGATTGCATGGGGACCCCCACCGCGACCCTAATAGAGGATAAAGCGGGAGATAATGAATGAGATAATAACTTACGTATTTACTTTCTACACCATAAAACACAAAGGGTCACTGCATACTTTTGGCTGTATAGTGTATTTGAATAGAAGCTGGAGTAAAACTGCTGAAATCCAGACTTTTCCATCACTGGAAACTGATGCCAGTTTGATATCTCAGAGTCTTTATAACGGAGAGGAGTCAATTGACTTCAGCTGCGATTACAATCACGTTCCCAACTGCACTGAATTCACTCCTCACTGAAGCTGAAGATGAAATCACTGTGTGAGTAGAAGTACTGTAATGAGATGTGTGTGTGTGTGTGTGTTTGCAGATAACATTTCCGCATCACAAACCCATGCTATCTGAGGGAAGCAGCCGGAGCAGCAGTTTCAATGGTGAGTTTTAATCTCGGTCTGCATTGCAGCTCCATTATTTTCACTTTTTATTTATTTTATTTTAAACTTATATGAGTATGTCCTCTCCAATTCCACTCCTGGAGTCTGTGGCTTGCAGGTTCCTGTCTGTAGAGCTGGTGTCTTTCCTTCCATCAGATTGTCTGTTCCCACGGCTCCACAGACACAAAGTTCATATTTATATAAAATATCTATATTTGTGGTATAATATATACAATAAGGTTTCATCATAAAGATGCCGTAATATATTATAATGTATTTCTTAACCTTAGCCCTGGATTGTTTGTCACGCTTTCTCAAAAATCCAAATTGATGCTGAATGAGGGGCGGCACGGTGGCTTAGTGCTTGGCATGTTCTCCTCTCAGCACTGGGGATCCAGGTTCGAATCCCACTCTGGGTGGAGGTTTCATGTTCTCCTCGTGGCCATTGGGGTTTCTTCCGGGTTTTCTGGTTAACTCCCACAGGCAAAAAACATGGATTCAAGGTGAATAAGCTGCTCTGAATTGCCCCTATTCAAATTGCCCATATAGTGTGTGGGTGTGTGTGAGTCTGTGTGAGTGAGTGTGTGCACAGTGATGGATTGGTGCCCTCTCCTAGGTGTATCTGCTTATCCCTTGAAATGACTGTGGGAGGAAAACGGAGAACCCGGAGGAAACCCACGCGGACACGGGGAGAACATGGAAACTCCACCCAGATTGGGATTCAACCGGGAATCCCTAGTGCTGAGAGGAGAACATGCTAAACCACTAAGCCACCCCTAATTAAAGTAAATTAAAATAAATAAATATATATATGTATTCAATTTTATTATATTTATATGTAAAAAAAAGTATAATTAAAACGATAGTGATGTTCAGAACACAGAACACGTTCCCAATTACTTTCCATCACTTTAAGGTTTAATTCTCTAGCGTGCCAACACTCCTGACTCCACAATGACTGTGTGTACAAAACGTGTCCGCTAGGTGTCAGTGTTAACCCTCTTTTGATCAGTCTGTTGCCCTTGTGCTCGTTATGGATCTGTAATTATTAACTTAATGACACGTCAAGTGTGTGTGTTAGGAAATAAATGTGTGTTTGTTGGGAATATGGACACACATCTTGCAGTTCTTGACTATTGAATGGATAAATCCAGCTGTGTGCTGATGTTTAGTAGGAAGAAACTGCTAAAAGTCCTAAAATTCACTGATTTGTGATGATTCGGGGTTAACAGTGACTCCCAACAGCTGTTGTGATTTTGTGATGTTGTGGCAGACTGTCTGAACATTAACTCTAATCAACCTCTAAACTTCATTTATGGTCTGAACTTTATTTATAGTGATAGATCAGACTTACCCAGTGATAGATCTGGGTGGTGTTTCCATGTTCTCCCCGTGTCCGCGTGGGTTTCCTCTGGGTTCTCCGGTTTCCTCCCACAGTCCAAAAACATGGATCAAGGTCAATTGAGTTCTCCAAATTGCCCCATATAGAGTGTGTCTGTGTGAGTGAATGTGTGCCCAGCGATAGATTGCCCCCCCTGTCCTGGGTGTATCTGCCCAGCGGCCAAAACGTTCTCCCCTGGATGGGCATGGGGAACCCCCCCGCGACCCTAATAGAGGATAAAGCGGGAGATAATGAATGAATAAATGAATGAGATCAGACTTAAAAGGCTGCATCACGTCTGAGTCTCCCATCCTCACATTCATTCATTCATTCATTCATTATCTTCCGCTTTATCCTCTATTAGGGTCGTGGGGGGGGGGTTCCCATGCCCATCCAGGGGAGAACATTTCGGGCGCTGGGCAGATACACCCAGGACAGGGGGGCAATCTATCACTGGGCACACACAACTCACACAAACACACTCTATATGGGGCAATTTGGAGAACTCAATTGACCTGATCCATGTTTTTGGACTGTGGGAAGAAACCGGAGAACCCGGAGGAAACCCACGCGGAGACAGGGAGAACATGGAAACTCCACCCGGGAATCCCTAGTGCTGAGAGGAGAACATGCTAAACCACTAAGCCACCGTGCCGCCTCCTCACATCCAATCTGACTCAAATAATCATCACACTGCTCATCTCGCCCCACTGGCTGCCAGTGGTTACCCACAATTCCTGTAGGGTTAAGACCCTGACACTGGCTTGTAGAACAATCTCAAAATAGGATCTGCTCCCATTTACCGAAACTTTATTTTTTAAAGATACACCCCTGCCCCCTCTCTGCACTCTCTAAATAAATAGACAGGATTGGGATTGGGATTGGGTCTGGATTGGGATTCAAACCTGTTGCACCACATGATCTGAAGTTCCGACTATCGGCATTCATTAATTCATTCATTATCTTCCACTTTATCCTATATTAGGGTCGCGGGTGGGGGGGGGGTCCCCATGCCCATCCAGGGGAGAACGTTTCGGGCGCTGGGCAGATACACCCAGGACAGGGGGGCAATCTATCACTGGACACACACTCACTCACACAGACACGCACGCATACACACGCTATATGGGGCAATTTGGAGAACTCAATTGACTTGATCCATGTTTTTGGACTGTGAGAGGAAACCGGAGAACCCGGAGGAAACCCACGCAGACACGGGGAGAACATGACTACCGGCATAAAACTTACAATCTTATTCTGAGTGTCGTCATGACGATGTTGAGGCGCTCTTGCCATTAATAAACTGTAATGTTCTTAATCGCGATTAATCATGAAAACGATGAATCGTCTAATCCCCAGTCTGCTGTGACGACCTCTGTCCGTCTCTCTGGATTAGAGACGTCTAAACGCTGGACGTCTTTTCAAATCAAATCATGTGGAGTTTCACAGAGAACGTGAGCTGAAGCCCTGACAGAGTTCCCGATCACAAGGAGGCGAAAATCAGCGAGCCTTCAGGCCTCATTATCCGGCAGCGCTGACATGTGACCGCGTCTCGGAACACAGTGGGCTTTCATGCTCGAGGGGGAAAACCCGGCACTGATTCTAATAAACTACAGACTAATGGCATGATAACGGCGGGGCGACATTCCGCAGTCCGTCCCATACCCCGGACGGACGTGAACGACCCCGTGAGGTTGACATTCACACTGGATTTCTAAAGAGGGCCATTACACAACGCGCCTGTGCCGCATCATCTTTAATTACACTTTTATTGCACTATATCAAAAACAGAGAAGGTCAGCTGGTCAGCTGACATTTAAAGGGGTTCATCCGCACATGTGCAAGGAATCTTAATATTGAAAAATCACACATGGGCCACGGACTGACAGGATGCCATAAGAAATGTCACGGCGTGTCCTTTATACGAGAGCATGGGTTTGGTTATAAACCACTGAGGTCATCATTTTATTTTTTTTATTATCTATATTTCAGTGCACGCCGACTTAGTGTTTAACATGTTCTCCTCTCAGCACCAGGGATTCCCGGTTCGAAATTTAATCTGGGTGGAGTTTGCATGTCCTCCCCGTGTCCGCCTGGGTTTCCTCCAGGTTTCCTCCCACAAAAACATGGATCAAGGTCCATTGAATTCTCCAAATTGCCCCATATAGAGTGTGTCTGTGTGTGTGAGTGTGTGCCCATCGATAGATCTGAATTTGTTTAATTATCCATCCATCCATTATCTTTTGCTATATCCTGTACTAGGGTTGAGTGGTGGTGGTGGTGGTGGGGGGGTTCCCCATGTCCATTCAGGGAGAACGTTTCGGGCGCTGGGCAGATACACCCAGGACAGGACGCCAATCTATCGATGGGCACACACTCACTCACACAGACACACTCGATAGGGGGCAATTTGGAGAATTCAATTGACCTTGAATCCATGTTTTTGGACTGTGGGAGGAAATGGACGGATGTGTTTAAGTTCATTACTGCAGAATAATCGTAATAATCGCTTAATCGTGAATATTTCATAGACAATAATCGTAACACTTTGTGCTTTAGCATGTTCTCCTCTCAGCGCTAGGGATTCCCGGTTCGAATTCCAATCTGGGTGGACTTTCCACGTCCTCCCCGTGTCCGCCTGGGTTTCCTCCGGGTTCTCCGGTTTCCTCCCACAGTCCAAAAACATGGATCAAGGTCCATTGAGTTCTCCAAATTGCCCCATATAGAGTGTGTGTGTGTGGGTGAGTGTGTGCCCAGTGATGGGTTAGTGTCCTGTCCTGGGTGTATCTGCCCAGCGCCCGAAACGTTCGCCCCTGGATGGGCATAGGCGACCCTCCCCCCTCCCCCGCGACCCTAGTAGAGGATAAAGTGGAAGATAATGGATGGATGGAATAATCATACCATCAACATCTTTAACCGTCTCATCCCTGCAGTCCTCGAATCAGAGGACATTGTTGAAAGGTCGAACCCGGGGCAGATTGGTGGTACATGGGTTAGCACCAGTTGGCTCTGATCTATAGTTCAGAACTTTAAATCTGGATTGTGAACTGTAAAGTACAACTGAGCCCGGGGTGAAAAATGAAGTTACCAGTAAGCGTTATGTGTGCTATTTCAGGTTTGTCTTCTCGTGGAGACACAGGGACGTTTCTTTTGGGTTCCTGTGACGCGAGCCGTGTTGCTAAACCTTCACGGCAAAGTCATTGTCTTTTGCTTTTACCTCCAAACAGAACATGCAGCTCCCTGAATAGAAATGCCTCATTAATGCGCCGTTGAAAGTGCTCACGGAGAAAGCAGCTATTGTTAAAGGGCTGCTGGAGGAGAGACGGGGAGAGACGGGGAGAGACGAGGAGACGAGGAGACGAGGACGAGTGTCAATGTGCACTTCATTCACAATCCCACAACCAGCTCACACCTCAACCATGTGCTCAAGCAGGCAACATCCCAATATCAGGCTTCTGTAAGCAGCATGCAAGGATATAAGGACACACTTTGGACAAGTGTGGCCCTGGATGTGCAGTGGACAGGACGGAGCTGGACCTCATGCACTGCAGGTTTAAAATATGATTGTATGCCATCGGGAATTTCAGTTGCTGAAAATAAGACATCTGGAGCTGATAAAGGTGAAAGACTGCAGAACTGTTGTCCTCCACTTACCATATAGATGGACTTTGTAGTTCTACAATTACAGACTGTAGTCCATCTGTGTCCTTTGTTGTTGTTCCCCCTAGTGTCTCAGCACAGTCGATACATCTAAGAGACAGCCCCGCCCTAAATGTCTAGGATGAACTGGGGCTCCCCCTAGTGTCTTAGTAATAACGATACATCGAAGCAACAGCCCCGTCCTAAATGTCTAGGCTGAACTGGGGCTCCCCCTAGTGTCTCAGTAAGACTGATACATCGAAGCAACAGCCTCATCCTAAATGT
>JAFMOD010000119.1:626771-670281 GCA_019802435.1 Corydoras maculifer
CCCTAGTGTCTTAGTAATACTGATACATCGAAGCAACAGCCTCGCCCTAAATGTCTAGGCTGAACTGGGGCTCCCCCTAGTGTCTCAGTAAGACTGATACATCAAAGCAACAGCCCCGCCCTAAATGTCTAGGGTGAACTGGAGCTCCCCCTAGTGTCTCACTAAGATTTATACATCTAAAAGACAGCCCCTCCCCAAATGTCTAGGGTGAACTGGAGCTCCCCCTAGTGTCTCACTAAGATTTATACATCTAAAAGACAGCCCCTCCCCAAATGTCTAGGGTGAACTGGAGCTCCCCCTAGTGTCTCACTAAGATTGATACATCTAAAAGACAGCCCCTCCCCAAATGTCTAGGGTAAACTGGAACTTCCCCTAGTGTCTCAGCCCAATCGATACATCAAAGCAACAGCCCTGCCCTAAATGTCTAGGGTGAACTGGAGCTCCCCCTAGTGTCTCAGCACAGTTGATACAAATAATAGACAGCCCCTCCCCAAATGTCTAGGGTGAACTGGGACTCCTAGTGTCTCAGCACAGTTGAAACATCAAAGCAACAGCCCCGCCCTAAATGTCTAGGGTGAACTGGGGCTCCCCCTAGTGTCTTAGTAATACTGATTACATCAAAGCAACAGCCCCGCCCCAAATGTCTAGGGTATTTTGGCATTTATTGTATTTGTTTTAACACATCTTAGAAACTAATATTTGTCTCTTGTAGTCTCGGTTTGGTGCCCATGGGTCTGGTAATGCCGACGCCTACCATCCTGCCGTACCACATGGCAGGAACATGTGTAGTCTCCATCCTCAACCCTAAAAGCCATAACGAAAGTCATTTTCCCTCCACCAACTTCTTATTTAACCAGTGCCCTATAAATGTGCACCACAATAAAGATCCAAAAATAAAGTCTTATTGCTCTATTTATCAAGGCCCCCCGTTTCACTGTTCTCCTCACCCTCAGACGGCGTACGTCCCGTGTGCGTGTGTGTGTGTGTGTGTGTGTGTGTGTGTAAGTGAGTGGGTGGCTGTGTGTGTGTGTGCAGTGGAGCTTCTGAATAATGTGGAGTGCCATCGCTGACATCTGTCTGCTTTGCTATCTGTGTGGTTGAGCGTTCACACCAAATGTGGCGGGATTTTCACATCTGACATCCATGAATTAAAGCGTGGCATGTGACTGGGTAACTGACATCATGATTCCACCCCCATCATCCTTTTCCACCCCTAATGAGTTCAGGCCTCATTTTACAAAGACTGGAAAGACAAAGTAAGAGATTATGAGCTGGCTGCTGGTGTGAAGTCGATCATACGGATAAATACACAACGTTCCAAATGTGCAAATACACAAAACCAACCGGTGTGTAAAGAGGTTTTACTTAAACACGACATTCCTGTTGCGTGCTTACAGTTTTGTGTTGGCAGCTGCATATATTTTATATTTAAATAGAAGGAAACATGGTGGCTTAGTGTTTTGCATGTTCTCCTCAGCACTAGGTATTCCCGGTTCGAATCCCAATCTGGGTGGAGTTTCCATGTCCTCCCCGTGTCCGTGTGGGTTTCCTCCGGGTTCTCCGGTTTCCTCCCACAGTCCAAAAACATGGATCAAGATCAATTGAGTTCTCCAAATTGCCCCATATAGAGTGTGTCTGTGTGAGTGAGTGTGTGCCCAGTGATTGATTGCCCCCCTGTCCTGGGCGTATCTGCCCAGCGCCTGAAACGTTCCATGTTCTCCCTGTGTCCGTTTGGGTTTTCTCTGTGTCCCCCAATTTCCCTGAACAGTCCAAAAATGTGGATTTAAGGTGAATTGGATGCTTGAAATTTCCCCTATCTGGTGTGTATGTGTCTAAGTGTGTGTCCAGCGATAAATTGGCACCCTGTCCTGGGTGTATCTGCCCAGCGCTTGAAACATTCTCCCCTGGATGAACCCCCCCTCTGTGACTCTAGTAGAGGATAAAGCGGAAGATAATGGATGGATGGATGGAAGGAAACACGGTGGTGTAGTTGTTGGCATGTTCTCCTCTCAGTGACAGGGCTCCAGGTTTGTATCCCAATCTGTGTGGAGTCTCCATGTTCTCCCTCTGTCCGTTTGGGTTTTCTCTGGATTTAAGGTTAATTGGATGCTTGAAATTGCCCCTATATAGTGTGTGTCCAGCAATAAATTGGCACCCTGTCCTGGGGGTCTCTGCCCAGCGCCTGAAACGTTCACCCCATGGATGGACATGGAGAACCAACTCACGTTGAATGTGTGTGTGTGTCACTCTATAATATTGATGCCACGGTTATCACCTTAGAAAAGACAATATTTGCTGCTCATCATTGGGAATTCTTATGAGTCTGTCTGCAAACTAAAGACCCTTTAGTGCATTTCAGCCAGAAGTTGGGAGGGCTCCTTAAAACAAAACAAACCATGAGCTGCTTCCTCGGACCTACAGACCTCCTTAATCATATCAAATGTTTATTCTCATGACAGAACATGTCGACTGAACGAGTTTGGCTTAATTTTTGTGGAAACTAAATGCCAGCGCTTCTGAAAAAGCAGGGTGGACCTCCTGCTTTCGTTCGCCGTGCTGGAGCAACACACCCCGGACCGAACAGACCAGGGCGGAACTGTTTAGTCATCGTGGACTCGGCTACCGTTGAGAAAGGCCAGATCCTACCAATCAGAAAGCTTCGGCTTCATCGCCGCATCAGCATCAGCATCATTACAGAGTGTATTTAGATTTAAACTGACATGTTTATCCTTCTGTTACCCTTGAGTCCGGCAGCTCACGAGTTCGTACGGCAAAACTCACACAGCCAGGCGACTGGAATTAGTGCTGACATAACATTTTCAACTTGCCACCCACTTTACATTTTTTTTCTTACAAAGTTGTGACAAAGTTAAACAAATATACAGAACGTTGGGGCTACATTTAGTGGAGAGTTGTATTCAAGAAGTTTTACAAGTGTCCCGTCTTGGTGGTAAGGGTCAGGGAGACGACAGCAGCCCTGGGGCAATCAGGGTTATGGGCTTTTGGCTATTATCTGGAATCTGCTGGCTCCGGGGATCCATCCATCCAATCTTCCGCTTTATCCTCTATTAGGGGGGGGGGGGTTCCCCATGCCCATCCTGGGGAGAACGTTTCGGGCAGATACACCCAGGACAGGACACCAATCTATCACTGGGCACACACTCATTCACACAGACACCACACAAACACACTCTATATGGGGCAATTTGGAGAACTCAATTGACTTGATCCATGTTTTTGGACTGTGAGAGGAAACCGGAGAACCCGGAGGAAACCCACGCGGGCATGAGGAGAAGATGGAATCTCCACCCAGATGGGGATTCGAACCAGGAATCCCTAGTGCTGAGAGGCAAACGTGCTAACCACTAAGCCACCATGCCGCCCTGGCTCCGGGGATCAAAGTCTCAAATTTGGGACTGACGGCAGCAGGAGTGTTTTCCCAACCTTTGATTTTTAAAACTTAAAAACAGGACGCTTTCCGAAGCATCTGGTCATCACTCAGCCAAATTATCCTGGCCCAGATCTGACCCACTTGTCGATATGGATTGATGGCACTTGGATGGATCACATCCGGTCGCATGATGTGAACCACACCTCACCCAAAAAAGTGACCCACATGCAGGTAGCACATCCTCACGCCTGCCAAATATGGACCAGATGTGTTTTGGGACATGCGGTCCATGCAAATGTTTTTATACGAGGGCCATCTTTGGCCCACATCCTTATGCTCTCTGGGGAAATTGTTCATTTGGAGTTAATTAAAAGCACAATTGATGTCAGTGTGCGGTCAATCAGCCTTAGGTAGGATGTGTAGCGTTATTCCTTGGACCTGTTTAAGTTAATTGTGGGCTGGTTACATAGGTGAGGTTTCACTAACGATTTACCGGAAATGGCTGGGTATTTATGCCTTACATGTCTTACAGCTGGAGAACAATTAATTAGCTAATTAGTGGTAATTCATTAATTTTGCTTTCTATGGATAAATTGCTCATTTTCTACTAAATTTTGTTCTTCACATGCAGAATTAATTTAGGACATGTGGGCCATGCAAATGTTTTCATAAGAGGGCCATCGTTGGCCCACAACCTTATGCTCTCAGGGGAAATTGTTCATTTGGAGTTAATTAAAAACACAATTGACATCAGCTGGCGGCCAATCAGCCTAATTAGTGTAAATTAATTAATTTTGCTTTCTCTGGATAAACTGCCCGTTTTCTACTCAATTTTTTACTTCACAAGCAGAATTAATTTGGGATAAAGTCATGTGGGCCATGCAAATGTTTTTTTTTTATATGAGGGCCATCTTTTCATTAAATTAAAAATTAAATTAAATTAGCCCTACATAGGGTGATTTTAAAAACATTTATTATTTTGTTGTTCTTTATTGGGTGTCTTTTTGGAGGCACGTCTGTGCGCTCTGGAGAGGCGCTAGGACCGGGCGGGTCTCTTCACGCCACACACACACACACACGCACGCACGCACACACGCGCGCGCGCGCCGATATACACGCGCACGCACGCACACGCACACGCGCCACTTTGTTCCGCAAGCCGACCCCGTGCGCGCGCGGGAGCCGAAGGCGAAGCGGACTGCCGGGCAGCGTGCACGCCTCCGCGGGAGCGCGCACGAGTGATCGGGAAAGTTGGGGAGCGCCGCAGAGCGCGGGACTGGAGCCGATGTCCGTCAGCAGGAGCGCAGCAGCGCGGCGGCCGGTGCTCTGGACGTGAGGCGGCCGTGCCATCAGTCCCATCTGGCCGCGCTCGGGGCAGCACCGCCGGGCGGCATGGCATCCAGCGCCGGGGCCGCGCTCCTGGCGCACCGCGTCGCGCTGGCGCTGGTGCTGGTGCTGGTGCTGTCCGTCAGCTGCGGAGGTTTAAATGAAGGTAGGTGGAGAACCTTCCCACGACGCTGAAACTACTTCAGGACTGTTTCCACGCTCAGTATCGGTCTGTCTCTCTGTCACACTTAGTTTCACGTTGCTTTACATGTTCCAGTTCATCCAAACTAAACAGGTCCGTGTTGACGCAGCTGGGTTCTGAATTCACAAGAACAAGTGACTGTAATGACTTCAGCTAATGAATCAGAATCAGGTTTATTTGTCACATACGTAGATATAATATACATGGTACAGCCAGCAGTGAAATTCTTTCCTGACTTCTCCACATAGTTCAAATTTGTTTAAGAAAGAAAAATGGAATAGAGATAAAATAAAAAGTCAAATAAAATTCATTCATTTATTATCTCCCCGCTTTATCCTCTATTAGGGTCGTGGGGGGGGTTCCCCATGCCCATCCAGGGGAGAACGTCTCGGGCGCTGGGCAGATACACCCAGGACAGGGCGCCAATCCATCGCTGGGCACACACGCACTCACACAGACACACTCTATAGGGGGCAATTTTTTGAGAATTCAATTAACTTGATCCATGTTTTTGGACTGTGGGAGGAAACCCACGCAGACACGGGGAGAACATGGAAACTCCACCCAGATGGGGATTCGAACCGGGAATCCCTAGCGCTGAGAGGCGAACGTGCTGACCACTAAGCCACCGTGCCGTCGAATAAAATTGAACTATGTATTTACACTGTGCAAATTAAAATTTAAAATTAAAAAAATAAGAGGACTGGGCGGCATGGTGGTTTAGTATGTTCTCCTCTAAGCGCTAGGGATTCCCGGTTCGAATCCCTATCTGGGTGGAATTTCCATGTTCTCTCCGGGTTCTCCGGTTTCCTCCCACTGTCCAAAAACATGGATCAAGGTCAAATGAATTCTTGTAATTGCCCCATATAGAGTGTGTGTGTGAGTGAGTGTGGGTCCAGTGATCGATTGGCGCCCTGTCTTGGGTGTATCTTCCCAGCGCCTGAAAACATCCCCTTCTGGATGAGCATGGGGACCCCCCAAATAAAATTTAAAAAATAAGAGAACTGTACAATTATGGCACTAACAGATATGAACTAAAATGGTCTTATAAGTTAATATAACTTTATATAATATAATATAAATATAAGGTATAATATAACTTGTATAATATAATTTCATATAATGAAAGCCTTTGCATAGTTTATTAAAGCACAATCTGAGCCGACAGTGTTAAACAAGCCAGGACATTGTGATGCGTTTTTGTCTTTAATCCATTAACGGTTTATTGTTTAATAATTAAAATACATTGGGTGGCTGAGTGGTTGGCATGTTCGCCTCTCAGCGCTAGGGATTCCCGGTTCCAATCCCAATCTGGGTGGAGTTTCCATGTTCTCCCCGTGTCCGTGTGGGTTTCCTCCGGGTTTTCCTCCCACAGTCCAAAAACTCCAAAAACCGCCAACACCTTATAAGAGTTAAATATCAGCAGAGCTGGGTTTGATTGGCTGTGATTATAAAACTGTGTTTATAGAAGTTGAAGGTTCTAACATTATGAGTTATTCAGGAGAATAAGAGCTGAACATTAGAACAGAGTTAATGGTTCCGGATAAAAAGTAATTAACCCGAACACTTTTATTAATTTATATATTACAACACAACAGTTTATTCTGGAGAGTAAAAGTTAATGAAACGGAACTTTTTGAACTAATTATCAGTTTATTCTCATTTTAATTCTTTAATAACTCTGGTTGGTGGAGGTGGAGGGAGGGGGTTCTCCATGCCAATCCAGGGTAAAATATTTTAGGCATTCTGACGTCCTTGACATTTTAACATACTTCACATTTAAACTCTTTGGCGCAGTGTGTGTGTATAAAGGTGAGAACGTTTTAGACGCTGGACAGATACACTCAGGACAGATTGCCAAGCCAGTGCTCGGCTCACACTCACTCACCCCCACACACGTTACTTTGGGGTAATTTAGATAGGGGTTATTTAGAGCAGCCAGCTCACCTTAAATCCATGTTTTTAGACTGTGGAAGGAAACCGGAGAACCCAGAGAAAACCCGTGTGGACATGGGGGAGAACATGCCAACTCTACCCAGATCAGGATTCAATCCTGGATCCCCAGCGCTGACAGGTTGACGAGTTGACCGCTACGCCACCGTGCTGCACCTATTTAAGAAGTCTCTATAAATCTCCTCTCATTTCATTATCTTAATCCTGAACCTATACTGGGGGCGCAAGCGGGTTCCCAGGAGAGATCCAGGGGGAGAACATGTTGGGCGCTGGGCCCAACCTATGTGGACATGGGGAGAACATGCCAACTCCACGCAGATCAGGATTCAATCCTGGATCCCCAGTGCTGAGAGGTGGATCAGTTGACCACTACGCCACCACTCCGTACCCATTTAAGAAGTCTCTATAAATCTCCTCTCATTATCTTAATCCTAATCCTGTCCTGGGGGTGCAAGGGGGGAACATGTAAACTCCACCCAGATCAGGATTGGAACCTGGATCCACAGCTCTAAGTGATGAACGTGTTAAGCGCTAGACCTGAATTGGAAGCACGATGGTTTTCTTTAATCCCAGCAGCTCAGACTCCCTCTCTTGTCTTTATGTCCCACCTCTCTGTAAAGCACAGGTGAAATCCATCACATGACCTGCTTCCCTGGCCCCGCCCTTCATTTACAAATCTCATTCATTCATATACTGTAAGTCTTAAACACTGTACTGTACAGTTTTCCCGTTTCTTTTCACTGAGGCTGCCGTTCCATCTGACTGTTCAGATACGGAGTCTCCTTTTGAGATGCTTGTGATTAAGCATGAGTGATGACATCATAGGAATCGCCCCCCCCCTGTTTAAAGATTCATGAGCATGAGGCTGTGTTTTTTAATTTTTTTAATTTTGACATTTTATTTCTTATTATTTTTTATAGAGTATGATCCCTGCTGGCACTTTATGATTCATTATAATTCCCACAGTACATTTATCATTAGTTTTAATTGAGCATCCATCCATTATCTTCCGCTTTATTTTCTATTAGGGTTGCGGTGGGGTGTCCCCATGACCATCCAGGGGAGGATGTTTCGGGCGCTGGGCAGATACACCCAGGACAGGGTGCAATCTATTGCTGGGCACACACTCACTCACACACACACTCTATATGGGGCAATTTGGAGAACTCAATTGACTTGATCCATGTTTTTGGACTGTGGGAGGAAACTGGAGAACCTGGAGGAAACCCACACGGACACGGGGAGAACATGGAAACTCCACCCAGACTGGGATTCAAACCAGGAATCCCCAGCACTGAGAGGAGAACATGCCAACCACTAAGCCACCGTCCCCATCCATCTATCCATTATCTTCCGCTTTATCCTCTACTAGGGTCTCCCATCCAGGGGAGAACGTTTCGGGCTCTGGGCAGATACAACCAGGACAGGACGCCAATCTATCACTAAACACACACTCACTCACCCAGACACACTTTATATGGGGCAATTTGGAGAATTCACTTGACCTTGATCCATTTTTTTAGACTTTGGGAGGAAACCGGAGAACCCGGAGGAAACCCAGCGTACTGTAGTATCTTCTTATCTAAAGTTCAGTGATGTGAGAGTTTTTTGCTCAAAGGGCTGCCAAAGACTGTAGCTATAGACAGGATGGGCCCCTGGCCCCCAGGCACCAGCGTTCTGATGACCCTAGCTTACCTCACCCAAATATCCTAATATTGCACATCCATGCCACCTTTATCCAGAATCAATAAGTGTTCAGTCTCATGTTTCTGCGCTGGGTGCAGCGTTGACCTTGACCGCAGGATCCATGTTTTTGGACTGTGGGAGGAAACTGGAGAACCCGGAGGAAACCCACGCGGACAGAGGGAGGACGTGGAAACTCCACCCAGATTGGGATTCGAACCGGGAATCCCTAGTGCTGAGAGGAGAACATGCCAACCACTAAGCCACCATGCTGCCCTAGTTTTAATGGTATTGTCCGTCCTGGAGAATCTGTATATTGAAGGCTTGTGTGTGTGTGTGTGTGTGTCCTCCTGATGCCTGATTGGCTGAGCATCTCAGACCAGCTGATGAACTCACTCCCACACCGCGTGTGATGAATCTTTGTATCTGAATTTAATAATTACACTTTATTGTATTCCAAAGTTCAGGTCCCTCCAGGTTAATTCCACATGGAGCAAAATTAATAGCTGGAATCAAGCGCATTACTGCGGCTCCCCGCGTGCATTATCAGGGTTGACATTTCTCCAGCGAAATTAAAAGCCGTCCTTATCTAGCGGTACGTTATCGGAGGCTTCTCGGGGAAATTGAGAACCCAAGTAAGATGATGATAGTCCTCGCTGACAGCCGTGATGGAGAGTTACATCAGCTGTACAACTTACATCTGCAAATACATTACACAGTGCGGCGCATTCCCCGCACGCCCGCTGTAATGTGTGCGTATTTTATAAATTATAATGGTTCCTGTTTCACTGATGGTTCTGGATTTGGTTCTGTGTGAAGATGAAAATGGTTCTGCTTGTGAAAACAAATCACACAAATAGAGTGAATAGAATAAAAACAAACTTTTTTTTTTTTTTTTTCTGTTATGCCTCCCATTTGAGGACGAAAAAACGTTCATGCCAGCCTGGCCCTGCCCAGTCTCACCCCACCCTGCTCTGCGCCGCCTTGTTCCACCCTTCTCTGCCCCGCCCTAACACGATTCGAACATATAAAACAGCTTTCAGCCGTTATTATTGATCTTATTTTTATTTAAATGTATTTAAATCGGTCACTTTTTAATCTGGACTATTATAAAAATGGCTGGCATGGTGGCTTAGTGGTTGGCATGTTCTCCTCTCAGCGCTAGGGATTCCAGATTTGAATCCCAATGTGGGTGGAGTTTCCATGTCCTCCCCGTGTCCATGTGGGTTTTCTCCGGTTTCCACCCACAGTTCAAAAAACATGTATCAAGGTCAAATGTGTTCTCCAAATTGCCCCATATAGAGTGTTTTTATAATTTTAATTAATTGATTTATTTTTTGTGTGAGTGTGTGCCCTGCGATAGATTGGCGTCCTGTCCTGGGTGTATCTGCCCAGTGGCCGAAACGTTCTCCACTGGATGGGCATGGGGAACCCCCCCCCCCATTGAATTGAATAAAATAAAAAATTGGGGCAGCAAGGTGGTTTGAATCCTGACCTGTGTGGAGTTTCCATATTCTCCACGTGTCTGCATGGGTTTGCACAGTTCAAAAACCTGGATTCAAGATTAACTGGCCATTCTAAATTGCCCCTATATAGTGAGCGAGTGTACCCAGCGATAGATTGGCGCCTTGTCCTGGGTGGGTGCGTCTGCCCTGCGCCTGAAGAGTTCCCCCTCCGGATGAGCATGGGGAACACCCCCCCCCCTCCCGACCTTATAATGGGGTTGCTGATGGATGGATAGGTTTTAACAGGAGCATTTAATTAATTTTATTTGTCAAAACAGTCTGAGTTTTAAAATGTCTTAATGGTTTATGAATGGAGCCGCGACCCTGCCTGCTGTTCTGCACACATCTCTCACCGCTTGCTTCAGGTTTCACCCCATCGTCACCCCCCCCCCCCCCCCCCCCCCCCCCCCCCCCCCCCCCCCCCCCCCCCCCCCCCCCCCCCCCCCCCCCCCCCCCCCCCCCCCCCCCCCCCCCCCCCCCCCCCCCCCCCCCCCCCCTGCTTCTCTGCGTGTTGCGGGTTAAATTAAACCAGCCTGGTATATAAAGCACTAGAATAAACTTTGGGAAGGTGAGGCATTCGTGAATTGGGGCATTAATAAGCTGCTGGACGCCATGTGTGCTTTTTAAAACCGCCGGACCCCAAACGCGTCGGTTCATACCCGGCCCGAGGTGCAGTGTGTCAGGTGAAGAACACTCTGAGGTCATGCTTACGTTGCTGGGAGATGAAATCACGACATCAGGATTTTATTTACTATTTTATTTTATTTTGTTTATTAGATTTTCTAAAAGGTTTGGTGCAGAACCTGCATGTCCTCCCTCACCACATCCATAAAACACCTCCTCTTGGGCCTTCCTCCCCTCCTCCTGTCTGGTGGCTCCATCATCAGCATCCTCCGTACCCTGTACAGACCTCGTTTTATTTTAAGATTCCCACTTGGGGGCGCCACAACGGATCGTTATTATTTATTTTACCCTGTATTGAATATCCTCGGGTGGCTTAGAGGTTGGCATGTTCTCCTCTCAGCCCTAGGGATTCCCTGTTCGAATACCAATATGGGTGGTACTTCCATGGTGTCCGCGTGGGTTTCCTCCGTGTTTTCTGGATCAAGGTAAATTGGGTTCTCCAAATTGCCCCATATTGAGTGTGTGTGCCCAGCGATAGATTGGCATCCTGTCCTGGGTGTATCTGCCCAGCGCCTGAAACGTTTTCCCCTGGATGGGCATGGGCAAGCCCCCCCCTTTTATAATATCCTCCTCCATCACCCCAACCACCTGCATGTCCTCCCTCACTTCATCCATTAACCCCCACGCACGCATACACACTCTATATGGGGCAATTTGGAGAACTCAATTGACTTGATCCATGTTTTTGGACTGTGGGAGGAAACTGGAGAACCTGGAGGAAACCCACGCAGACACGGGGAGAACATGGAAACTCCGCCCAGATGGGGATTAGAACCGGGAATCCCTAGCGCTGAGAGGAGAACATACTAACCACTAAGCCACCGTGCCGCCCCTTTGCAAACAGTTCTTACGTAAAGGTTTATGCCGCTGTAACATTGGTACAGGAGTAAAACTCCGACACTTTTGTCCACACAGTGCATGTCCAGAATCTAAAGTAAGTGTTTAAAAGGCTGCTGCCGCTTCACACTGCGCATTTCTGCCCCCGTCCCCCGTCCCTAAAGCGTTCTGCCGTTATGATAATCTGAAATGATGGAGCACCATCATTGGACGATGTGCCATTTTAATGACCTTTGTGTTGCACCGCCTCCAAATGCCATCACACCGAGCCGGGGAGTTCCGGCGTAACGTCGCCCGACAGCTGACACACTTTCACGGCCCGGGCTCGGTTTCTCGGCTGCGAGCGAAACATGGAAACGTTCCTAAAAAATGCCTGTTACCGTTAAAGCATTAGGCGGCCGAGTCCGAGTCTGGATCCAGCGATGGAGAGATCACATCACGCTTCACACCCCTGCCAGATATTGTGTCAGACGTTTTAGCAGCTGTCGGACCTGGAATCGCTGAAGGATGAACATGGAAAAAAGCCGCGAGCCGGTACGTGCTCGGTCCCGCCGAGCGCATCATCCGTTCCCCTCCGCATACATATGAAGTGTTGTGGGGTTCTTGGATTTTTCCACCGACGGTTCTAAAGCCAGTTGCCCCGCAGTGGGAGTCGCACGACCTCGCTGGAAGGCTTTCAGGTCCGTACTAACCTGACTCAGCAGCCATTTGTTCGTTCATGTTTTATTTATTATGTTCCTATATTGGCTTTTTAAAAAAAAACAAAAAAACCCTACTTTCCGTCTTGGGCTCGGTGCTCTGCAGGAAAAGCTTTAGACAAAGCTTTAGACGCGGGTCTCACCTTCGCGCTGACTGATTCCCTAAACTGGAGCATGACTCAGCGGGCATCGCTTATCGCCCCTTCCTAACTCGGTTATCTGTACAGAGATATAAATTTATTCCGGGGAACAGCCTGGAAGCACGGATGAGCGAGTGCTGATGGCCCGAGAGCCCCTCTGTGCTCCTTGTCCATATTGCTTGATGCTGCCACATGGAGAAGTCACGCTTCGTCGGCTCTTGGGGTAAAGCCGGGTGTATTAGATACTCCGGCAGCCTGAGAGATAAGGGAAGAAGCCCAGACGTCTCGGCGAAGCTGCCCCGTCACTCCGTCATGGACGCGCTTCACCTCCACCCTGCGTGTGTGGGTGCAGAATTCATTCAGGTTTACATTTAGTCACTCAGCAGACGCTTTTATCCAAAGTGACTTACAAATGAGAACATTACACGTCAGAAGTTCTGCAGAAAACCAACTACACTGTAAAATCATCAAACCTTGTTATTTGATGCTGTGCCCCCCCCCCCCCCCCTACAACAGGTATTTGTTAACCGGCACGGTGGCTTTGTGGTTAACATGTTCTTCTCTCAGCGTTAGGGATTCCCGGTTCGAATCCCCATCTGGGTGGAGTTTCCATGTTCTCCCCGTGTCCGCATGGGTTTCCTCCGGGTTCGCCGGTTTCCTCCCACAGTCCAAAATCAGGGATCAAGTCGATTGAGTTCTCCAAATTGCCCCATATACAGTGCGTCTGTGTGATTGAGTGTGTGCCCAGCGATGGATTGGTGCCCTGTCCTGCGGACACGGGGAGGACATGGAAACATGGTTTAATTTAACCCGCAGCATGGAAACTTCACACAGATTCAAACCACCCTGCTGGCCCAATTTTATTTTTATTTCTATTTCCATCCATCCATTATTCAAAGTAGAACTTATCGGCTGGGGCTGATGCTGAACTCACACTCCACTCGTGAGTGAGATAATGGAGGACTCTGCGCACAGATAAATATCTATTCATGAGTCTCTTACAGCTAATGGGTAATAAAGCAGGTTTGGTTTTGAACCGCAGTCCCACCGATACGTCATTTAGAGCGACTGCGAAGAATTCTTTCACAAATACCTTTCATTCATCCATTATCTTAAGCTTTATCCTGTACTGGGGTCGTGGGGGGGGGGGGCTGGGCAGGTACACCCAGGACAGGGTGCCAATCTATCACTGGACACACACTCACTCACACAGACACACTCTATATGGGGCAATTTGAAGAATTCAATTGACCTTGATCTACGTTTTTGGACTGTGGGAGGAAACCGGAGAACCCAGAGGAAACCCACAGTGGATCACTTCTTTGTTTCACTCTGTCTTGAATACCTTGAGTTTCCATGTTCTCCCTGTGTCCACGTGGGTTTCCTCCGGGTTCTTCCGTTTCCTTCCACAGTCCAAAAATGTGGATTCAAGTTTAATTGGTTGTTCTAAATTGCCCCCATATAGGGAGTGAGTGTACCCAGCTATAGATTGATAAATACTTTTAATGCACGGAGCCTCGTCTCACTCCCTCCCAACTGCATTTCCATTCGCCGGCGTTTATGGAAAGGTCAAGGAGGACTGTCTATGGGTGCTTTTTGTAGTGGGCTCTGTACCGCAGAGGGGCATATGGTGCAGCCCGGTGTCCACCCTACATGCTGAAGGCCCGCGGCCAGAATGTGGATGGATCTCGGGCCAGGCTGCAGAACGCCCACTGTTCGTTTAGCACCACTAGAACTCTGCCCACTGACATCAGACATCAGGAACATGTACAGGGGAGGATTTAAAGACTGACCTTCGGTGAAAGACTCGCGTGGACAAGTACGTACAGTAAGTCAAAAGTAAAGTTGGGCATCTGGGAAATGCTTCTAGTGGAGATGATCCGACGCAACTGCGCTTTGGGTAGACAGCCTGTCGTTACCGTTTTGACCAGCAGGGGTCATGGTACTCAGCACTTTACACCTTAAACTGATTTTCTGGGTCACATTAAGGCTGATGTCATGCTTTGGGGAGGGCCGGCCCCACGGTGTCCACACACAGGACGGATAAAAGCCTGTACAGAACTAACATCAGAGGGGTCTCTGAAGATGACATGGTGTTACCTGTGACGGGTTAGTAATCAGGTCACTCTTTAAAAGGATTCTCAGGTCCACGTTCTGTAAAGATGGACTTTGTAGTTCTACAATTCCATTCTGTAGTCCATCTGTTTGTGTTCTACAGTACATACTGTGTTCTCTGTTCTAATGGTCAGAACCCTAATAGTAGCACCACAGAGCAGGGGTTATTGGGTGGGGGCATTAGTCCTATCCCAGCAGTGTCACTGAGGTGGAGAAATGAAACTCCAGCAGCACTGCTGCAATAAACCCCCCTCACCACATCAGTGTCACTGCAGAACTGACCATAAACAATCCACCACCCAAATGATACCTGTTCTGTGATGCTCCTGACCAACAGAGAACACAGAACCAACAGAGGACTAAGGAAAACAGATGTAGCCTGAAGTGCCAAATGTCATTTGTTTTAAAGCAAAGAAACCTTGTGAGGACCAAGGCTTAACGGTGGACACAAAAATACAGTTTCTCCATCCATCAATTATCTTCTGCTTTATCCTCTACTAGGGTCACGGGGGGGGGGGGGTTCTCCATGCCCATCCAGGGGAGGACGTTTCAGGCGCTGGGCAGATACACCCAGGACAGGACGCCAGTCTATCACTGGACACACACTCACTCTCTCACACACACACTCTATATGGGGCAATTACGAGAATTCATTTGACCTTGATCCATGTTTTTGGACTGTGGGAGGAAACCGGAGAACCCGGAGGAAACCCACGTGGACACGGGGAGAACTTGGAAAATCCACCCAGATTGGGATTCGAACCGGAAATCACTGAGTGGTGGTTGGCATGCTCTCCTTCTCCTGAGAGGAGAACATGCCAACCACCACTGCACCGCTCCACTTATCCATGTCCTTCTTACTTACCATAAAAATGGACTGCGGGAGGAAAGCATGTGGGTTTCCTCTGGGTTCTCTTTACAGTAAGTAAGAAGAACATGGACAATAAGTGGAGCGGTGCAGTGGTGGTTGGCATGTTCTCCTCTCAACGCTAGGGATTCCCGGTTCAAATCCCAATCTGGGTGGAGTTTCCATGTTCTCCCTGTGTCCGTGTGGGTTTCCTCCGGGTTCTCCGGACACAGGGAGAACATAGAAACGCCACCCAAATTGGGATTCGAACCGGGAATCCACAACGCTGAGAGGAGAACATGCCAACCACTAAGCCACCATGCCGCCCCAGATAAAACGTCCTTGCTTGGAAACCTGTTTTAAGTCTTTTCCTGTCTGTCACTGATGCTCTGTGTGCTGCACTCTTTTCTCTACAGTCTGTTGATCCTCACACTGTGTATGTTTTTCTTTTCTTTTTCAGGTCTGAATGTTTTCCATATTCACGGTAATCTCTCCTGAAATGTGTTTTTTTTTTTTTTTTTCTCCATCACTAACTGAATGCGGTTGATTTGCATGCTGCGAGTGGAGCGTGCACTGATGTGACTCCACCGCTGTTGTTTTTGACAGTGCTGTTCCTCAGAGCGGTGCTGCCTAAGAGGAGGTCAGATCATTATCAAATAACTGAGAGGAAGCGCGAGGCCGGGGGAGGACGGTGGGGGAGATGCGAGGTGAAGTGAGGCGGGGCAGTAAGTGCAGAAAAGCCCCGTCTTGATCTCTGCCGGTCTACTCAGAAGCCCGGTCTTGGTTCTTGCTTCTAATTACACGGGCGATGAAAGAACCCCCATTCCATTTGTAGTGCAAAAAAACCAACGGCTTTTAGAAAGTCATTATCTCGCGCGGTGCGCCGCGGAGCCGAGCGGGACGGAGAGCGGCGCCGCCGCCGTTCACGGAACGCGTTACGGGAGATTAGTGAACGGTGCCAGGATCACTATATCAAAACGGGGGCGAGCCAAAAACAAGAGCTGATTTATTTTGAAGGGAAAGGTCTTTCCTTCAGTACCTCCAGGTGTGCCGTCGGACAGGAATGAGGAAAACAGCATCAGTTCTCTGAAAAAATCCTCTCACGGTTCTAAATCAAATCCTAGGAGCAGGTTTTGTCGTTCTGTGATTAAGATCAAACACTGATATCTTTAAACCCAAACTCAACCTGTAACCTGTAATGCGGTAACTGTGGCAAGAGGTGTCTTTCTTTTGGGGCATTTGCGATTCGATGCATCTGTGGATGGGGCAATAAGGGTGCTGGCTTAAGGGGTCCCAAACCTTCAGACTGATTTTAAGATCAAACCCAGCCATATATTTACATGATCAAGACTCGGGCCATTGGCCATTTAAAAACCTGTAACTGTAGCATAAGGTGTCTTTCCTTAGCCATGTGGTTCTGGGGCATGTGGTAATAAGGCTCTGGGGCATTTGGGATTCACTGCAACTCTGCATGCAGCAATGAAGGGGGGGTCCCAAACCTTCCAATTGAGTTTAAGATCAAAAACTGATCTCTTTTAACCCAGATTCGGCCATTGGCCATTTAGTAACCTGTAACGTGATAACTGTGGCAAGAGGTGACTTTCTTTAGCCATCTGGTTCTTGGGCATGTGGTAATAAGGCTCTGGGGCATTTGGGATTCTCTGCACCTGTGGATGCAAGAATTAGCAATGAGCGGGGTCCCAAACCTTCCAATTGAGTTTAAGATCAAACACTGATCTGTTTAAACCCGTACTTGGGCCATTGGCCATTTAGTAACCTGTAACCTGTAAGCATGTGGTTCTTGGGCACGTGGTAATAAGGCTTTGGGGCATTTGGGATTCGCTGCACCTGTGGATGCAGCAATGAGGGTGATTTTAAGATCAAACACTTCATTAAACCCAGCCATGTATTTACATGCTTTGGGTCAAGACTCGGGCCATTGGCCATTTTAAAAACCTGTAACGTGATAACTGGCAAGTGGTGTCTTTTTCTTTAGCCATGTGGTTCTTGGGCATGTGATAATAAGGGTCTGGGGCATTTGGGATTCGCTGCACCTGTGGATGCAGCAATAAGGGTGCTTGCTTAAGGGGTCCCAAACATCAGAATGAGGTTAGGATCAATCACTGATCTCTATAAACCCAGCCATATATTTGCAAGACTCGGGCCATTGGCCATTTAAAAAGCTGTAACCTGTAACTGTGGCAAGAGGTGTCTTTTTCTTTAGCCATGTGGTTCTAGGGCACGTGGTAATATGCCTCTGGGGCATTTGGGATTCGCTGCACCTATGGATGGGGCAATGAGGGTGCGTGATTAAGGGGTCCCAAACCTTCAGATTGAGAGCCCAACAATAACAACTGAGCTACCCCACCATCGTAGGTGATTGGAACATAAAAGGTGATTGTATTTCCCAGTTTCTAGAATGCTTGGAACTTTCAGATGAACTGTTCTTTCACGAGGAATGGCGTTTCAAGGAGATAAGGGCGTTTGTTTAATGCTGTAATGTAAATGTAATGATGGACCAGTGATGTTGCTCCATTTTTCTTATTCCCTTTGCTACTTATACAGACAGTTCCACCTCTGTGCTCGAGGAAGAGAATAGCTGGGTTTGTAATAGGTATGTAATGAGAACCCCAAGGGGATGAAACACTTCAGCAGTCATATTTAAAAAAAAAAGATGTAGACAGGAAATGTCTAAAAGCTTCTGAAGAGCCTTCACTACAATAAATACAAAAATAGGTTTAAATATGGGAACATCCATCCATCCATTATCTTATGCTTTATCCTCTACTAGGGGGGGTTCCCCATGCCCATCCAGGGGAGAACGTCTCGGGTGCTGGGCAGTTACACCCAGGACAGGGCGCCAATATATCGCTGGGCACACACTAACTCACACGGACACACTCTACATGGGGCAATTTGGAAAATTCAATTGACCTTGATCCATGTTTTTGGACTGTGGGAGGAAACCGGAGAACCCGGAGGAAGCCCACGTGGACATGGGAAGAACATGGAAACTCCACCCAGATTGGGATTCGAACTGGGAATCCCTAGTGCTGAGAGGAGAACATGCCAACCACTAAGCCACCGTGCCGACCGTCTCCAAACATTTTTTTTTCAATATATATAAATGTAGGCGGCACGGACTCTTAGTGTTTAGCATGTTCTCCTCTCAGCGCTGGGGTTTCCCAGTTCGAATCCCAATCCGAGTGGAGTTTCCATGTTCTCCCCGTGTCCGCATGGGTTTCCGCTTTCCACCCACAGTCCAAAAAACATGAATAAAGGTCAATTGAATTCTCCAAATTGCCCCATATTGAGTGAATGTGTGCGCAGTGATAGACTGGTGCCCTCTCCTGGGTGTATCCACCCAGCGCCTGAAACATTCTCCCCTGGTTGGGCATGGGGAAAGCCCCCCCCCCTCCCACCCCGTGACCGTAGTAGAGGATAAAGCGGATAATAAATGGTTTCCAGAGGGAACAGCCCTCTCAGGTTTCCCCATGTAGAAAAGCCGACGGGTTTCTGTTTGTTACCCTCTTTATGAATAATCGGTGAAAAGCAACGCCGCGGTGCAGTCACTGCGCCGCTCATTCGGTGGCGGCTCTTTAGAAACTGAAAGAAAACAGTGAATTATGGCTGTGAAGTGAGGCTTCAAAGCGCTTGTGTAGTGCCACAGCCGAGGAGCTAATGAAGATTTCATGTGTGGGTGACGACTGCTTGTAAAGACGTGACCTCAGACGAGACCCCGGCTCTGGCTGCCGTAAGCCGTCTAATCCGCCGCACAGCCTTTGCTGTGGTTGTAGAATAGAAGTCTGAGCTTAGTCGCTAAAAGCTGCTGCTTTTTGGACGGGGAGATTTTAATAGTCAGCATAGCGCCCTGATTCGAACGGCTCCGCCGCGATGACGCGCCCGCGGCCTCGGCCGCGCTCTAATCTGCACGCTGGAGGGACGGCAGCATGTATGTCAACTAAAGCCTTCTTGGCTCAGTCTATTTGCATATGGTTTTTAAATGTTTTTTCAGGAGGGTAATGTCTGGACAGCATTTAAATAAAGAGGTGTTATTAGTCCCGACGCGTAACAGAGTTCAGTTACAGCGCTTTCCCGTGATTTATTCACAATAACGCACAACCTCGAGCGTCTTAGTGCTTTAATAAAACGCTTACAGAACACACTATGATAAAAAAATGGTTTGCTATTAAAAATGCGTTCTTTAAAAACTAAATCGTTAATGATCTGTGCTCCCGCAATGTAATGTAGTCCCGTTTCTTAAGTGAACACTGATCGCTGAGTAACAGGATACCGGTTTCTCTAGCCATCTAGTGGCCAAATTACAGAACACAGTTTATAAACAACATTTGTAACAGGTTTAGTGCTGATCGCTGTTTATATTAATCTGTATTATTAATCTGCGTCACAGTGACTTAGTGGTTAGCATGTTCTCTGGTTCGAATCCCAATATGGGTGAAGTTTCCATGTTCTCCCCGTGTCCGTGTGCGTTTCCTGCGGGTTCTCCGCTTTCCTCCCACAGTCTAAAAAACATGGATCAAGGTCAATTAAATGCTCCAATTTGCCCCATATGGAGTGTGTCTGTGTGAGTGAGTGTGTGCCCAGTGATAGATTGGCCCCCTCCTGGGTGTATCTGCCCAGCGTCAGAAACGTTCTCCCCTGGATGGGCATGAGGAACCCCCATGCCCATCCATATATCACGCATTGATACGAATGTGAAGCGCTCAGGTGTGTGTGTTATTGTCGATGATGTCACAGCTGGGCAGACAGCTCAGCCAATCAGATATCAGAAGCGGAAGTACCCGTTTTATAATGCTTGTGCAGTCCGCCGAAGAAAACCACACATGGGGCAACCGGTGCACACTACCCCTGATCACAAACCAGGATAACACAGCAGTACAGAACACGCATTCTCAGTGCGAGTGTGTGTTTAGACGAATAAACCGGAAATCCAAATTATTTGTTCAGAAAAAAATGATCAGCCGGCAGGATTTTCTAATAGACTGTAAGTGATGAATTAGAACTGGAGCGTTTTCCGTGAAGTGCGTTTGCTCTGGTGGAATGAACAGCTCTCTTTCCTCTTTATTGTCGATCCATATTGGCCCGAATTGCACATTTCTTTTTCCGCCTTATTGACTCTTTAATAGCGACGTGTTTTTGTTCTCTCGTACAGTCTGAACAGAACGGCGAACGCTACAATCAGCAAATCCGCTTATTGGAAACAATATGGCATGATTGCCTTAGAATTACAAACGTTTTGGAACAGAATCTGTGCATCACAATCATTTTTGGTGATATTGAACCGAATAGAGTTAAATTTATCCATCCATCCATTATCTTCTGCTATATCCTCTACTAGGGTCGCGGGGGGGTTCCTCATGCCCAGGGAGAACGTTTCGGGCGCTGGGCAGGTACACCCAGGACAGGGCGCCAATCCATCACTAGGCACACACTTACTCACACACACACTCTATATGGGGCAATTTGGAGAATTCAATTGACCTTGATCCATGTTTTTGGACTGTGGGAGGAAACCGGAGAACCCGGAGGAAACCCACGTGGACACGGGGAGAACATGGGAACTCCACCCAGATGGGGATTCGAACCAGTAATACCTAGCGCTAAGAGGAGAACATGCCAAATACTAAGCCACCGTGCCGCCGTAATTAAATTTATAATAAGTATAATACATTTATTATAATAATTAGTTATCCATCCATTGTCTTCTGCTTTAGCCTCTACTAGGGTCGCGGGGGGTTTCCCCATGCCCAGGGGAGAACGTTTCGGGCGCTGGGCAGATACACCCGGGACAGGGCGCCAATCCATCACTGGGCACACACTCATTCATACAGACACACTCTATATGGGGCAATTTGGAGAATTCAATTGACCTTGATCCATGTTTTTGGACTGTGGGAGTAAAACGGAGAACCTGAAGGACACGGGGAGAACATGGAAACTTGATGCTAACCACTAAGCCACCGTCTCGCCCTAATTAAATTTATAATAATAATACATTTATTATAATAATTAGTTATAAGCAGGGCGGCACGGTGGCTTAGTGGTTTAGCACGTTCGCCTCTCAGCACTAGGGATTCCCGGTTCGAATCCCCATCTGGGTGGAGTTTCCATGTTCTCCCCGTGTCTGCGTGGGTTTCCTCCGGGTTCTCCGGTTTCCTCCCACAGTCCAAAAACATGGATAAACCCCCCCCCCCCCCCCCCCCCCCCCCCCCCCCCCCCCCCCCCCCCCCCCCCCCCCCCCCCCCCCCCCCCCCCCCCCCCCCCCCCCCCCCCCCCCCCCCCCAATTTATAATAATAATACATTTATTATAATAATTAGTTATAAGCAGGGCGGCACGGTGGCTTAGTGGTTTAGCACGTTCGCCTCTCAGCACTAGGGATTCCCGGTTCGAATCCCCATCTGGGTGGAGTTTCCATGTTCTCCCCGTGTCTGCGTGGGTTTCCTCCGGGTTCTCCGGTTTCCTCCCACAGTCCAAAAACATGGATCAAGTCAATTGAGTTCTCCAAATTGCCCCATATAGAGTGTGTCTGTTTGAGTTGTGTGTGCCCAGCGATGGATTGGCGCCCTGTCCTGGGTCTATCTGCCCAGCGCCCGAGACGTTCTTCCCTGGATGGGCATGGGGAACCCCACCGCAACAATAATAGAGGATAAGCGGAAGATAATGAATGAATGAATGAGTTATAAGCAGCGATGGATTGGCGCCCTGTCCTGGGTCTATCTGCCCAGTGCCCGAGACGTTCCCCCCTGGATGGGCATGGGGAACCCCACCGCGACCCTAATAGAGGATAAGCGGGAGATAATGAATGAATGAATGAATTAGTTATAAGATGTGAAAATTCTGTCGTTTTAAAAAACTTTGTTTTATCGAGTAATTAATGCTTTAGCTGTAATTACATGTTCAGCTGTGTCTTAACTGCATTAATGTGACCATAAGTTTTATATTAAAAATGTCTGTTTTTCAGATTACCAAACAAATCAGCTGAACCACCCCGGCGCTACAGAACCATGGCTTCTCATTGGAGATGAGAAGAAACCAATCAGCCTTTTGCAATCGATGGTACGTCCCGTTCCACCGTTTTTGGGTTCTACAAAAACCTTTGTGCACAAATTGGGTTTTGAGACAAAAGCACTGATTTACTGAAAGAAGTTAAAGTAGCTTTTAAGAAAATGGGACTCTGCGACACGGTGGCTTAGTGGTTTGGCATGTTCTCCTCTCAGCGCTAGGGATTCCCGGTTCGAATCCCAATCTGGATGGAGTTTCCATGTTCTCCCCGTGTCCGCGTAGGTTTCCTGCGGGTTCTCCGCTTTCCTCCCACAGTCCAAAAAACATGGATCAAGATGAATTGAATTCTCCAAATTGCCCCATATAGAGTGTGTGAGTGAGTGTGTGCCCAGCAATAGATTGGCACCCTGTCCTGGGTGTATCTGCCCAGCGCCCGAAACATCCTCCCCACGGACCCTAGTAAAGGATATATATATTAATCCATCCATTATCTTCTGCTTTATCATCTATTAGGGTCGCGGGGGGGGTTCCCCATGCCCATCCAGGGGAGAACGTTTTGGGCGCTGAGCAGATGCACCCAGGACAGGACGCCAATCTATCACTATATGTATAAATAATATAGCGGCATGGTGGCTTAGTGGTTTAGCATGTGCTCCTCTCAGCACTAGGGATTCCCGGTTCGATTCCAAATCTGGGTGGAGTTTCCATGTCCTCCCCGTGTCCACGTGGGTTTCCTCCGGGTTCTCCGGTTTCCTCCCACAGTCCCAAAACATGGATCAAGGTCAGTTGAGTTCTCCAAATTGCCCCATATAGAGTGTCTGTGTGAGTGAGCGTGTGCCCAGCGAAAGATTGGCGTCCTGTCCTTGGTGTATCTGCCCAGCGTCCAAAACTTCTTCCCTGGATGGCCATGGGGAACCGCCCCATCACCCTAGTATAGGATAAAGAGGAAGATAATGAATGAATGAATGAATATTCTGCATGTGGCTCTGAGGGAAGGGGTTAAAAGCCAAGCCGGCGAAACAAACACTTCACTTTAAATGCAGTTTGTTTTGCCCCGGCTTTAATAAAATACTTTTCCCAAACCGATTCGGAAAGTAAATCTCAGAAGGATGAAGGTCGCCGCCGTTCTCAGGATTAGTGAGCTGTGGGGTGGGGTGGGGCACAGTTGCAGTTAATTATAGGCATTTTTTTGTGACTGAACTTTTAGCTGTTGCAAATATGCTGATAGGAGACGTTTATTATGGCATACACACACGCAGAGTTTATTTTTATAGGAAAGTCAATAATGAGTTGGTTTACACGTGAACTGCCGTTTGCTGCAGATGAGCGCTGGAGGAGCAGACCACCCGGACTGATGTGCTTTCACATACGGCGGCATTAAAATGGTTTTAAATCTGTTCTTAAAAGTAATTAATCTTTTTAACATAACGATTTTACGTCGGTATGAGGTTTGGCAAGCTTGAAAATCAGACAATTATATCACAGACAATTTTATTTATATATATATATTCATTCATTCATTCATTATCTCCCGCTTTATCCTCTAGTAGGGTCGCGGTGGGGTTCCCCATGCCCATCCAGGGGAGAACGTCTCGGGCGCTGGGCAGATAGACCCAGGACAGGGCGCCAATCCATCGCTGGTCACACACTCACTCACACAGACACACTCTATATGGGGCAATTTTTGAGAATTCAATTGACTTGATCCATGTTTTTGGACTGTGGGAGGAAACAGGAGAACCCGGAGGAAACCCACGCAGACACGGGGAGAACATGGAAACTCAACCCAGATGGGGATTCGAACCGGGAATCCCTAGCGCCGAGAGGAGAACATGCCAACCACTAAGCCACCGTGCCGCCCTATATATATATATATATATATATATATAGTAGTGATCTATTTTGCTTACTGTTCTTACACACAGAGGAGTGTGTCCTCCACATTCAACCCATCCATGCAGTGACACGCTGAGTGAAGTAAGCACACTTGGCAACCCTGTGAGCGGTGGGCTACCCTGTGGGTCAGGTGCCTTGCCCAAGTGCGTAACACATAGTACTTGACTGCTTCCCTAACCACACCTGGGTGGAGGTAAGAGTAGGGATATTTTTAGAAGAAAACTTGAATAATAAGAAAACAAAGTCCATTCATTATCTTTCGCTTTATCCTCTACTAGGGTTGTGGGGGGTTCCCCATGCCCATCTAGGTAAGAACGTTTCGAGGGTTGAGCAGATGCACCCAGGACAGGGCGCCAATCTATCACTGGACACACACTCACTCACACAGACACACTCTATATGGGGCAATTTTGGAGAAATCGCTTGACCTTAAGCCATGTTTTTGGAGTATGGAAGGAAACTCATGAAGACAACATGAAAACTCCACCAGATTGGTATTCGAACCAGGAATCCCTAGCACTGAGAGGAGAACATGCCAACCACTATGCCACCGTGCCGCAGCCCCACAAGAAAACTAAAAAGTAAAAAAATACTGTGGTTGAAATGTTGTAAATTCACTCTGATGTTAAATGTTCCATTGTCTACCCCTGCCCCTGTCTTACCCCCACTCCCACCCATTCTTATTTTAGGGACACCCTGCATCCCTTAAGTTGCTGATTGAGGCAGAAGGCGAGCAGGTTCTGCTAATTCTGCAGAAAAATGAGTGAGCCTATATCTATTGTTCATCTCTCTCTCGCTCTCTCTCTCTCTCTCTCTCTCGCTCGCTCTCTCTCTCTTTCGCACACACACTTTCACATCTTTCACATCTACATCACTTGATCGCAGCATCCGTTTATAAGAAAGCTATTTTCTCTGAAATACGCGAGTTCTTGACAGATGATTGCAAGTTTGTCTTTCAGCAGTTATCACCAGTTATCACCTTCCTTTCCGTCGCACCAGCATTCCCGGCGTTCCGGTGCTCGCGTTCGAGGATAAACGCTCTAATGAGGGCAACATGACATTTCACCGAGATCTCCGCGTCACACGTCAGAATCCACATCCCGTATTTCCATCAGCGCCGAGCCAGCGAGGGCTTTCGAGAACGCGCAGAGTCTGCCATTAAGATCCTCTGATAGAAAACGGCTCGGCCGTCCCAGATCCGTCTCCTCGCTCCCTGATCTGGGATTCCCAGTGTGAATCCCCATCTGGGTGGAGTTTCCATGTTCTCCCCGTGTCCGCGTGGGTTTCCTCGGGGTTCTCCGGTTTCCTCCCACAGTCCAAAAAGATGGATCAAGTCAATTGAGTCCTCCAAATTGCCCCATGTAGAGTGTGTTGGTGTGTGTTCTCAGTGATAGATTGCCCCCCTGTGCTGGGTCTATCTGCCCAGTGACCGAAACATTCTCCCCTGGATGGGCATGGGGAACCCCTCCCACGACCCTAATGGAGGATAAAGCAGAAGATAATGAATGAATGAACGAATATATATATATAAAAGTTTGATTCAAGTTTGTCCACAGTCTAAAAACATGGATTCATGGTGTATTAGCTGCTCTAAATGTCCTTTATTGAAATTGCCCCTATATATTGTGTGTGTGTGTGTGTGTGTGTGGGACCATTTCAACAGGGCAAGCAAACCAACCGATTGCCTAGGCCCCTGAGCTGGCTTGGGGCCCCCAGACAACCACTTGTTCTTCATTGATTGCAAAGACAAACCTCGTGAGCGCCACTTTAAATCCTATGATGGACTTTGTAGTAGGGCGGTTGGCATGTTCTCCTCTCAGCGTTAGGGATTCCCGGTTCGGATTCCAGCGAGGGTTTTCGAGAACGCGCAGCGTCTGCCATTAAGATCCTCTGATATAAAACGGCTCGGCCGTCCCAGATCCGTCTCCTTGCTCCCTGATCTGCGCCGCCGTCCGTGTTGTAGTTAAACAGCCTGCGCTTGTTTGTCGTTAAATGCCAAACGTCTATGAATCATATGAAGTGCCCGGCGCTGACAGCGAGGCTCCTGGCGCAAGGTAATTTAGGTATTACATATACAGCGTGGTCTCAGAACAACCCATAAACCTCGGAGCATTAAAGGGCTAATTAAAACCTAATTAAAACCATTGATCTGTGTGAAAAATAAAGAGTGTGATTTTTATAAACACTCATCGAATACTGCGTTAGAAATAGTCCACTCTTATTGTTAGATTTATTCAAAGGGGAAATAAAAGAAGCACCTGAAGCGTGTAATAAACCCCATTTTGTTTAAAGAGCCCAAAAGATTGATTGACTGATGTACCTTCATTAGTCCCACAATGGGAAATATTATTTATTTATATATATATATATATATATATATATATATATAGAGGGCGGCACGGTGGCTTAGTGGTTTAGCATGTTCTCCTCTCAGTGCTAGGGATTCCCGGTTCGAATCCCCATCTGGGTGGAGTCTCCATGTTCGCCCCGTGTCCGCGTGGGTTTCCTCCAGGTTCTCCGGTTTCCTCCCACAGTCCAAAAACATGGATCAAGGTCAATTGAGTTCTCCAAATTGCCCCATATAAAGTGTGTCTGTGTGAGTGAGTGTGTGCCCAGCAATGGATTGCCCTTCTGTCCTGGGTGTATCTGCCCAGCGCCCGAAACGTTCTCCCCTGGATGGGCATGGGGAACCCCCCCCACGACCCTAATAGAGGATAAAGCGGAAGATTATAAATGAATGAACGAATATATATAAATATAAAAGTTCGATCCAAGTTTGTCCATGTGGATGGTTTCCCACAGTCTAAAAACATGGATTCATGGTGTATTGGCTGCTCTAAATGTCCTCTATTGAAATTGCCCCTATATATTGTGTGTGTGTGTGTGTGGGACCATTTCATCAGGGCAAGCAAACCAACCAATTGCCTAGGCCCCTGAGCTGGCTTGGGGCCCCCAGACAACCACTTGTTCTTCATTGATTGGAAAGATAAACCCCGTGAGCGCCACTTTAAATCCTATAATGGACTTTGTAGTAGGGCGGTTGGCATGTTCTCCTCTCAGCGTTAGGGATTCCCGGTTCGAATCCCAATCTAGATGAAGTTTCCATGTTCTCCCCGTGTCCGCATGGGTTTCCTCCGTGTTCTCCGGTTTCCTCCCACAGTCCAAAAACATGGATCAAGTCAATTGAATTCTCCAAATTGCCCCATATAGAGTGTGTGTGTGTGAGTGAGTGTGGGTCCAGTGATAGATTGCCCCCCTGTCCTGGGTGTATCCGCCCAGCGCCGGAAATGTTCTCCCATGGATGGGCATGAGGAACCCCCTGATAAAGAGGATGGATGGATGGATGGAGCATGTAGTTAACTACAACCACATTGCTCATCATCATAATCCCCCTCGAGAAGGCCACTCCCACTAATTGCTTAAAAATTAACTTGAGTAAGTAGTATTTGTTTGGTGGGGCATTTGCATGGGGCCTGAAACAGCCCTGAGTGTGTTTCTATCTAAGTGAGTGTCTGCCAAGTGATGGATTGGTGTCGTGTCCTTGGTGCCCACCCATGTTCTCCTCTAGTTTGGCGTAAGGAACCTCCTTTACCGATCTAAAGGTGGTGAGATAAGATGAGGCAATATTTGAGGCTGAACGCACTGGACTGAGTTACAGCTTTTTCTTGGAGCAGATAATCAACATACAGTAGAAACCAAAGCACAGATACGGGTGGATGTGAAGGGGGTTTAACATAAAGCCTCTCAGGCGATCGTTTCCTGACCTCACTGCTGTAATGTCTTCTGAACACATCCTGCAGCAGTGTGCGCGAGCTGCAGCTGAAGTTCCACCTTACTGCAGACTAATTGGTGTATTTTTTTATTTTATTTGATTTTTTTTCTCCCCCAAAAGTTGATCTTAGTCAAAAGCATCTGAACATTTACTCTGGCAGATTCACGCCCGCGGCGGTGAAGGCAGCAAAACAGGACTTCATTATAGAATCTGTTTCTGAAGACGGGGCGGACCTGCTGTGTGAGTGATGTCGGTCAGGTACTTGTGAAGCTCATTTGGCGAAAGGGATTCTAACCTGCCGAGCGTTCCGACGGAACCTGAAGCGAGAGTGCTTAAGTGTGGACTTGATCATTGCAGTGGTAATAGGCCGTGATGGGAGATGGAGACCTGGAGGGTGTTGTGCTTCAGACCGCCCGTCTTTAAGAAATGTGAAATGAGGACTGACCGAGCAGCCAATTAATCCGTTCCTTATTTGTACCTTAGCAAACTTTACGATCTGCAGCATGTGTATCAGCTGAACTCTGCATGCAGGCGGTGTGTCTTTCCTGTGATCTTGGTTTGTAGTTTCGAAATCATTATTTTGGCTTTTACTATAAATGAATTACCAAATCCACACTATTGCGTTGTTTAAGTGCTCCTCAGGACCCTGCGGAGGTTTACAAAACACGAAGAAGCATCTCCAGAGGCTTTGTATATATATATATATATATATATATAAATAATTGTATATAATATGTATATATGTAGGGTGGCACGGTGGCTTAGTGGTTGGCACATTCGCCTCTCAGCGTTAGGGATTCTCGGCTCGAATCCCAATCTGGGTGGAGTTTCCTTGTTCTCCCCGTGTCCGCGTGGGTTTCCTCCCACTGTCCAAAAACATGGATCAAGGTCAATTGATATATATGATATATACAATATATATATATATATATATATATATATAATGTGTGTGTATAATGTGTATGTATGTATGTGTGTATATATATATATATATATATATATATATATATATATATATATATATATATATATATATATATATATACATACAGTCCAAAAACATGGATCAAGTCAATTAATTTCTCAAAAATTGCCCCATATAGAGTGTGTTTGAGTGAGTGAGTGTGTGCCTAGCGATGGATTGGCGCCCTGTCCTGGGGCTTTCTGCCCAGCGCCCGAGATGTTCTCCCCTGGATGGGCTTGGGGAACCCCGCAGCGACCCTAATAGAGGATAAAGCGGGAGATAATGAATGAATATATATATATATATATGTGTGTATATATAATATGTATATATGCGTGTGTGTATGATCATCTATCCTCATTACCTTAGTGATCTACAGCTGGAATGTAAACAGTGTATTGTGCACCCTTGTTCTTAAGGCAGAGGTTCTAAGCAGACATGACGCAGACTTTTTCTCAGACTTAATGGCTTTATGATGATCATGGTGCCTGCGAGCTTGTTAAACAGAAAAATGCATCTAGCTCCGCTTCTGTTTTCTTAAATGCATGTAAATCAAAGTCTGATGCCAGAAGGTACGAGGTCTACCTGATAAGACAGTGTTTGGAAGTTTCTCGCTAACTGAGTTAACGAAAATGAAACCATGCCTCTCCCTGCAGCCCCAAAACACTAGGACGGGAAGCAATTAGGACAATATGAAATTTTGTGTGTGTGCAGGGTGGTCTGTCTAATATGGCTAATGAAAAGATTCATGGGTTTAATTTTAGCTCCAGTGGGGGGTCTTTCTGGCAGTGAAACCCAGTGAGGGTCTCAGAAGACGAGGCGAAGTGCAATGTGCTGTTTTCAGAGCTTCTACAATAAAAATACATCGAAGACAGAGTGGCTTGAGGGCATTCCGTTAGTTACAGAGTTTGTATGAAGTCTAGACTTTAATATAATGTAGGATGAGTCAAAAGTCGGGGCAGCACGATGGCTTAGTGGTTTAGCATGTTCTCCTTTCAGCACCAGGGATTCCCGGTTCAAATCCCAATCTGGGTGGAGTTTCCATGTTCTCCCCGTGTCCGCGTGGGTTTCCTCCGGGTTCTCCGGTTTCCTCCCACAGTCCAAAAACATGGATCAAGGTCAGTTGATTTCTCCAAATTGCCCCATATAGAGTGTGTCTGTGAGAGTGAGTGTGTGCCCAGTGATAAATTGACGCCCTGTCCTGGGTGTGTCTGCCCAGCGCCAGAAATGTTCTCCCCTGGATGGGCATGGGAACCCCCCCCCCCCACAATCCTAGTAGAGGATAAGGGATGGATAAACAGCGATCAGCACTAAACCAGTTACAGCTATTGTTTATAAACTGTGTTCCGTGTTTTGGCCACTAGATGGCAGCTTTTGATGGCTAGAGAAACCTGTTATCCTGTTACTCAGTGATCAGTGTTCATGTTAATAATGGGACTTGATGACATTTTCTGAAGACCAGCTTATTAACTATGTGCTTTTTCACCCCCCCCCCCCCAGTAGAGGATAAAGCGGTAGATAATGGATGTTTGTTTTAATGCGGTTTTATGTGATTTGCGTTTAAGCCCAATAACGCCCAAAATGTACCACCATTCCAAATGTATGAAAGACAGGGCATCAACCACTATTTGGCGCTGAACCACATCGATCTTTAAGTTCAAGTTCAAGTTATTTATTTCTATAGCGCTTTTTACAACAGTACATTGTCACAAAGCAGCTTTACAGAATGAAAAGCCTTTAAACCCCCAAAGAGCAAGCCGAAGCGACAGTGGCAAGAAAAAACTCCCTTTTCTGTTGTTATTCAAGGAAGAAACCTTGGGAGGACCAAGACTCAGTGGGGGACTCATCCTCTTTGAGCGGCCAGGCAGCAACAACAATGTAAGACAGCCATGTAGAGACATTTAACAAATGGAAAAACTAAAAACTGGAAAACTATAAGTGAGTCCATTAAGGGGGTGTCCTGCAGGACCGCCAGTCCAATGGAAATTCAGGTTCCATCAGTGCTCGTCGGCAGAGCCATGGATGAAGATCTCCAGGAAGCCGGTCACACCTCAAAAGAAACCGACAACGAAGGCAGTTAGAGCTAATAATAAAGCACGGCATTTAATTAATAACTAATACGATCTTTCAGGCCACCCACCGACTGACACAGGACACAGTGCGCAGTTCAACATGCAGTCATGTGCGGTGGCCTGTGTGAGGACATGGGCTTGACCTGGAACCGAGAACTCCCGATCTGTAGCCCAGCTGGCCTTTGTCCGCGAATAAGCCCACTCCCGTATGTTTGTACGTGTGTATGTGTGTATGTGTGTGCGCACACTTGTTGTTGTTCTTCACATCGGATGATCAGTTCTGCATTCCTGCTCTGCTGCCTCCAAAACTGGAGCGTCTACCAAAACTCAGCGCTGCTGTCATTCTGTATATGTACTTTGGGAATAGAGAGGACCGTATTCAGTAGCGCTAAACTGTCTCCCTCTGACCTCCACTCCAGACTCCGTAGGACAACAGTGTAATAAAACGCTGCTGGATGTTTTATGGCGGTGTGAATGCAATGTTACTTTTCACTTGTATAAAAGGTTATAAAGTGAAATGGAAGTGTGCTGGGTATGTATTTCTTCTCGTACTCTTCGTATACAGCCAACCGTCTGACAGGTTTTATATGTAATACATCACGCTATAGGGTGGAACTCCATTTATACTACTTATGTCCCAATTCCAAACCGCGCCGGATGGTTCAAAGGTCTCGGAGGAACGACGATCTGAAATCAGTGGCATTGTATAAAATGCACAGCGAAAAAAAAAACAAAAAAAAAACAACAAAGAAGTCAACCGGGGCTCTGTGCTGATGGCGTAGAGGCTTGCATCACCTTACTGTCAGCCTCCAATCATGCAGAGTGCTCATGGTTCCGGCATCGCATATGCAACAGGCGCGCATCTCGGAGCTGTGAAGTTCCCCGCTTCAAAGCCGGAGTTCTTTAGATGCCGGTCCGTGTTCTGTGTCGTTCGGTCCTGGATTCGTTCGGATAAACAAAAGCGGATGTGATTTGAAGCCATTCCCATGGCAACCCGGGTCTCCCGGGGAAGGCAGCCGTACAGACTGACAGATGAAGACAGATGGATGGCGGTAAAGATAGAACCAATAGGGAGTATATGTGTGTACTAGTCTCTGTGTGGGTTAGGTCTCTCTCTCTCTCTCTCTCTCTCAGCCAAACACTGTCTAGTGTTAACAAGCTCATCACTTTCGGGTGAGGGAAGGAAAGCGAGACGACAGGTACAGAGACAGAGGGAGTAAGAGATCTTATAATCTGACATGATGAATAGAGGCACGGAATGAGCATAACGGGAGTGGAAAGGTCTAGTGGAAGGGTTGGATTTGAGAAAGAAAAGGAGGTGTAAGGAGAGAGGCTGTTGGTGGCAGGCAGCTTAGAAGATGTCAATCGGAGAGATGAGACGGAGCACAAGGGAGTTTAAGTTGGGGAAAGTCGAATGGAGACGTGGTGGATGACATCACGGAGTTTAGACGCGTGTGACGCTAAAAGCCCGACATGCTTTGTGTGCTCAAACGTAATATTTCTGTCTCCGAAGATGAATTGCAACGTCGCTGAAGCGACGCAGAACAAATGCATGTGAGAACGCGAGTGTGCGTTCAGGAGGCTGCACTGAACCCGCTGAGCTTCACACGCCGTCTGCAGAACCGGAGAATAACCACCGGCCCTTTAACGGTCCGTCAGTTAATTAACATTCAATACACGTTTTTTTTTTTTTTTTTTGCTTAATAGCCACTTGGCCTTAGTGGTTGGCATGTTCTCCTCTCAGCACTAGGGATTCCACGTATGAATCCGAGTCTGGGTGGAGTTTCCATGTTCTCTCCGTGTCCGTGTGGGTTTCCTCCAGGTTCTCCGGTTTCCTTCCACAGTCCAAAAACTGTGTGCCCAGTGACAGATTGGCTCCCTGTCCTGGGTGTATCTGCCCAGCACCCGCTAGCTCCCCTGGATGGGCATGGGGAGCCCCTGCCCCCCAGGGTCCTAAAGAGTCCATCCATCCATTTCCAGTATCCATCTGGAGGGGGGGGGTCAATCGATACACTGGGCACACTTTCAATCACTTGCACACTCACTACATAGGGGCAATTTAGATAGTGGCAATTTTTTACTAGGGTTGCGCCCATTCCCATCCAGGGGAGAACGTTTCAGGTGCTGGGCAGATACACCCAGGACAGTGTGCCAATCTATCGCTGGGCACACACTCATACAGACTCTATATGGGGCAATTTGGAGATTTTAATTGACCTTGATCCATGTATTTTGGACCTTTGGAGGGAATCCGGAGTAAACCCACACGGACACGGGGAGAACATGGAAACTCCACCCAGATTCAAACCCGGAAGGCGGATGTGCTGACCTCTAAGCCACCGCGTTGCCCTGCACTGTAAACCACGTCCTGTACACAGTACAACCACACGCATGCATTTTGAATTGGGTTTTCAGCCGAATGGTCCAGTTTCTCATGTGACCCCCATGAAGAAAATCAATTGCTCAGCCCTGACGTCAAGTGACCGACCTACATCCACTGGGGAACCCAAATTTGGAACCATTGCCGTATGTTTTATTAGGCAAAAAAACGGGCAACAATGTGATCCGCTAATTGGCGCAAGTTCATAAAAGATTTAATCAGCCACACCTCTGGGAGATTGCACCGCGTTTCAGTGTTTTTGCATAATTTCCCCTTAAATGCATAAGCCTCGGGGAGAGAAGTGCAATTTCTGTCTTGTTAAGTGCTGCGTGATTAGACTCCCGCGGCTGTTCGGGGGGATTGAGCGGGTCGGGGACCGAGCGCAGACACACTCTGCCAAAACAAAGGTGAAAAGCCAAACGGGTTCCAAACCCTATCAGAACATGCTTTGTTTTTCAAAGACAGCAACGGAACTTTGGCCGAACGCTTTCCGAACGGTTTCATTGTGTCTTAAAAACGCAGAACACACGTTGGTTCTGTTTTAACAACGTACTTACGGGTGTAACTTCGTTAAGAGGGTTAACCATCTGATTAAAGGAGCTTTGCTGGGAGAACTTTGTTGAGAGCAGTGAAGGTGAGACTTCAGGTCTAGACCTCTTCATAATTTTATAATAATTTAGGGGCTTCAGGTCTGGTGGCTTAGTGGTTGGCATGTTTTCCTTTTAGCACAAGGGATTCCCGGTTCGAATCCCAAATGGGTGGAGTTTCCATGTCCTCACTGTGTCAGTGTGGGTTTCCTCCGGGTTCTCCGGTTTCCTCCCACAGTCCAAAAACATGGATCAAGGTCCATTAAATGCTCCAAATTGCCCCATATAGAGTGTGTCTGTGTGAGTGAGTGAGTGTCCAGAGATGGATTGGTGCCCTGTCCTGGGTGGAATTGGGAACCCCTCCACGATGGGAATTGGGAACCCCTCCACGATCCTAGTAGAGGATAAAGTGGAAAATAATGGATGGATATATATATATATATATATATATATATATATATATATATATATAAATAGCCGCTTCCCCCTCCATCTCTTTACTTATTTATCTAGAAAATTAACAAGAATTTACCAGGTGTTTTTATTATATAACCGTTTGTTCCAATTGCACAATCTGATTGGTCGATCAGCAAACCTGTATCACGCCGCTGCTCGGTTGCTTTTTAAGATCTCACAATGCGTTTTGTTGCAGGATAAATGACAATAGTTACTATAAGTACATTCATTCATCCATTATCTTCCGCTTTATCCTTTAATAGGGTCGTGGGGGGGTTCCCCATGACCATCAAGGGGATAAAGTTTCGGGCGCTGGGCAGATACACCCAGGACAGGACACCAATCTATCGCTGGACACACACTCACTCACACAGACATACTCTATATGGAGCAATTTTGGAGAACTCGATTGACTTGATCCATGTTTTTGGACTGTGGGAGAAAACCGGAGAACCCGGAGGAAACCCACGCAGACACGGGGAGAACATGGGAACTCCACCCAGATGGGGATTCGAACTGGGAATCCCTAGTGCTGAGAGGAGAACATGCTAACCACTAAGCCCTATCAGCAATAATTCCGATTATAACAATAACATGAGAATGCTTTGTCTAATATGAACACCAGAGGGAACCTTATAAATACTTAAATGCAAACATCAACTGGTGTAGTAAGTTAGCCATGCCCACTTCTGGCACTGTTATTTATTACCTCCACTCATCATACAGATGGACTTTGTAGTTTTACAATTACAGACTGTAGTCCATCGGTTTTTCTTTGTTGTTGTTAGTCCCCTATTGGTTCTCAGGTCCATCACATAACAGGTATTATTTGGGTGGTGGATTGTTTATGATGGCAAAGACCAGCGACATGCCCTTAATCAAGCTGCGGGGTGCAGGGTTGACAATTCGCTGAAGGTTGCTGTAATAAAGCCCCTTGAATAACTTCTTAGTGGTGGGTGGAAAAGGATGTCCGCAGGGTCCTAAAGAGTCCATCCATCAATTTCCAGTACCCATCATGGGGAGGGGGTGTGTGTTTAGGTGTTACCCATGCCTATTCATGAAAGATTTCAGGTTGCTGAGCAGATACACCCGGGACAGGGCACCAATCTATATGCTGGGCACACACTCAATCACTTACACACGCCCACACACACACTACATAGGGGCAATTTAAATAGGTGCCATTGAGAGCAGTCAATTCTCCTTGAACCCAATGTTTGCTGACCCACTCAAGAGGTCAGAGATGTACTTTCCCTGGTAATTCTCCATGTCCGAGACCCCCTTCAATCCTCAGAGGTTCTTAAAATGAGCAAGCCGTCTGATTGGGTGAACTCATTCCGTGATGGGTTTCATACCTGTTTAATCAAAACATATGACAGCACATTCAGACCCTCGGACCTTCTCTCAGAGCAGTTAACCCGGACGGCATCATTATTTTCTTTACATTTCTGCAGACGTGCCTGAGCGGTGCAGGAAGGTTTGCATCATTAGAGCCGGCACCTGAACGCCTTTCATCTGAAATGGTGGAAATTTCAAGCTACAGGACGAAGCTTGTGAAGTAGCTTGTGGACGTAGGATAACATGTACGAACGTCTGTTTAAGACTCACAAACTCCATCTAACAAAACAAGGTTCAAACACGTTATCATCACCCCACCATACCTCATCATCTCATCTCACATGTACTGTTTATATACATTTTATATGCTGCTATAGTATATGATATAATATCTATTGTATACTACTTTATTTATATATATTTATATATATATATGTGTATATATATATATATATATAGGTGGCACGGTGGCATAGTGGTTAGCACGTTCGCCTCTCAGCGCTAGGGATTCCCGGTTCGAATCCCCATCTGGGTGGAGTTTCCATGTTCTCCCCGTGTCTGCGTGGGTTTCCTCCGGGTTCTCCATTTTCCTCCCACAGTCCAAAAACATGGATCAAGTTAATTGAATTCTCAAAAATTGCCCCGTTTAGAGTGTGTCTGTGTGAGTGAGTGTGTGCCCAGCGATGGATTGGCGCCCTGTCCTGGGTCTATCTGCCCAGCGCCCGAGACGTTCTTCCCTGGATGGGCATGGGGAACCCCACCGCGACCCTAATAGAGGATAAGCGGGAGATAATGAATGAATGAATGAATATATATATTCTTAAATTTATTTTCTATACTGTATATACATCCATCCATCCATTGTCTTCTGCTTGATCCTCTATTAGGGTCACGGGAGTTCCCCATGCCCATCCAGGGGAGAACGTTTCGGGCGCTGGGCAGATACACCCAGGACAGGTCGCCAATCTATCACTAGGCACACACTCACTCACACAGACACACTCTATATGGGGCAATTTGGAGGATTCAATTGACTTGATCCATGTTTTTGGACTGTGGGAGGAAACCGAAGAACCCGGAGGAGACCCACGTGGACACGGGGAGAACCTGGAAACTCCACTCAGATGGGGATTCGAACCGGGAATCCTTAGTGCTGAGAGGAGAACGTGCTAACCACTATGCCACCGTGCCGCCTATATATATATATACTGTATTAAAAAATAAATAAATAAAAATTTCTCATTTTCTTCTTTAAAATTTAAATTTAAATTATAACTTTTAAATAACAGGGTAATCTGTGTCCGTGACCCATAGTTTTGTTCTTCTCTCATGTACCACATGTGATATTAATGATAATAAAATTTTCTTGAATCTTGAAAACATAGTCTTAAAGTCTGGCTCGTTTAACATTACATTACATTTACGTTACGTTTAGTAATTTAGCCGACGCTTTAATCCAAAGCGACTTGCAAGGTGAGCACAGGGTTCATCTCAACATCCCTGGGGTAATGAGGGTTGAGGGCCTTGCTCAAGGACGCACACTGGTGACTTCAATGGACCTGGGATTTGAACCCCCAACCTTCAGATTGACAACCCAACACCTGATTGATAACCACTGAGCTATCGCTCCCTCGTTTTTTTACCAGACGGCAGCAGCATCAGATAAAACCAGACGTATCCTAAGATGACATTTCTTTGTGGATGAAGGTAATCAAATTTCCGCTGTCGTGAGTTATTTTTATCCACAAATGCATGGAAACATAAAAAAATGGAATAAAATGTTGTTTGGCTTTCCTCCCGTCGCATAAATTAGGCCGTGTGCACTCTGGCTATTCGGACAGTAAATAAAATAAGCTGGATTCGACCCAAATCGCTTTCACTGCTGACAATAGATGACCCTTTTTAATGTCTAATCACCTTTAATGATTGGTCCAGTCAAATATTGCAATGCAGTAACTGACCTTGGATACAGAAACCAAAGGCTTGAATTTAGGGGTTTTATCTAAGCCATCAACTATTGCTATTTAAGCGCTGCTCCATGAGGTTCTCCATGTTCCTGGGAATGGAGAACCCACAGTGTACTGTATATAGTGTAGACTATGGATCTGCGTTCTCTGTACAAAATGCAAATTTAATGGCGTTCAGTTCGTTTCAGCATTCAGTGACGTTGTGTTGATGATCCACCACCCAACAAGATGCCGACATCTGGAGAGGTCGTTTTCAGTCGGCGGTGTACCTGGGTTTTCTGTCGCCAAGATATGTAGCTAAACACACCTCATTTTTGTAAGCCACGCCCATTGGGGAGATATGTTCACATGTAGCGTTGCTGTTTAAACCCAGCCCAAAAAGGAAGGCGGGAAAATTGTTGGCGGGGTGTAAGATACCAATGAACGTTGTGACGTACCCCGCGCAGGGTGTAACATAGGGCCACTAGTGTTTTCTTCCAGATGGGTTCATATAGTGGCTCTGGGTCACCATGTACACAACATGAAGTTTTGGGAGACAGACTTTATTCTCATTGCGCTATAAAACCAAGCACATGGTGGCGTCGCTCAGTGTTGGGTCAGTCTAAATGACCCATGAATGAAAGTTCAGGTTTGAAACCCAAGCCCACCAATGTTGCCACCATGGGCCTTTTGAGCAAAGCCATTGAATCGTGTTGCTGCAGGGATGCCGTATCACGGCTGACCTCATGCTCTGACCCCCCCTTCAGAAGTATAAGGCAGACTTGTAAGTCACTTTGGATAAATGCATCTGTTGGAGGGAAACAGTCTGGGGGAGGTGTTATGCTGTGCATGATTTATCCTAAGGCACAGACTTCATAAAGGTGTGATTGATTAAACTTGACCGGCCCACACACTGAGAGTCCTGACCTCAGCCCCATCCAACACCTATGGGATGAACTAGAAGGCAGTGTCTGGTCTGACTCACAAATGCTTTTTGGAATGATGGAACACACACACACACACACACACACACACACACACACACACTCCAAAATCTTACCGAAAGCTTTATCAGTGCTGTGACAGCTCTGTGTTTCGCCGTCGTCCACGGTCTTCATCTTCGTGTATCAGCAGGCAGCAAACTGATATCTACAGGAACGAAATAGGCGACATCTCGGAGGAACTGTATGGAACGAGTGATGAATAAGATGACAAAGAACAGCCAGCCCATAAATTTCGTCTTTGCCTTTTCCTGTGCATATGGTACGCATTGTGGTCTGCTTTCGCAGATGGGATGGTTTTTCAAGCGCTGTTGTCACATGGTAAAAAATGAGGTTTGTCTTCGCCGCGTTTCTCTATCTGCTTTCTTCTAGATCTTTTCAAAAGTCCCAGAGATAATAAACTGTTCTGCTCATGTTTATCTGGGAGAAGCTTTAACGTGTACGACAAAATAGAAACCAGAGTGCATGCTGGTCCAAGTCATGTAACGTTGTAATGATTTTACATGCGGGCTGAATTTTTTTTTTTTTGGCTTTAACCGGCTCGCCTCGTCTCCCGGTTGGGGACTTTAGACCTAATTCATTAGTTCTACTGAAAGATCCCGTGCAATCCTACGTAACAATGACACCTTAAGGAATAACTCAATTGCCACTTTTTTGTTTTGTTTGCTGATGGTTTTCAGGCGATCCCTAATTTTTCCACATACAGGGTTTCATTTTTTTTTCTTTCTTGAAAAGGCAGGAATTAAATCTCAGATATAAACCTGAAAGAAGGTCGCTTTGTCGAAAAGTCATGTAGCCATTCGAAAAGCATTTAGAAGTTTACACAGTACGTGCCTGGATGTTAAATTTTACCATTAACATTATATTAAATGCTGCCGGGCTGCTATTAGTCTTGGAGTCACTATTAATTAACTCTTCTTAGCTCCTGGCAGATGGTGTCTAACTACACCCTGTGCATTTGTTCCTGTGTGCCGGTCAGGCCCGTGTAAGGAATATGGGGTAGGCATTGCATTTGCAAATTGTGCTGAACTTCTGAAGGATATGAGGTAGAAATTTGGAGGTAAGTGTGAGGATTGAGCTCTGTGATTGATGCTGGTATTTCACTCCGCTTTATGACTTTCTCTAATATGAGGCTTCGACCTGCTGTTTGAGACGTGTGCAAAAACTAAATTTACTTTAGCACCCTCTTGCGAACTCCTGGTACAGTTAGACTCTCGGCTGAGGTAAACCGAGGCCCCTCCCTAGTGTCGCACCTGGTGTGGGGTCAGAGGTGGCGTAACGGAAGTATATTCACAAGTCTCCATGTTCTCCCCAAGTCTGCATGGGTTTCCTCCTGGTTCTCCGGTTTCCTTCCAAATATTTTTCTCACATGGTTGGGTCCACACACCCACATCCCTCCCTAGTGTTGCACCTGGTGTGGTGTCTAAGGTGGTGTAATGGAAGCACAGCCTCTCAGCGCTGGGGATCCAGGTTTGAATCCCAATCTGGGTGGAGTTTCCATGTTCTCACCATGTCCACATGGGTTTCCTCCAGGTTCTCCGGTTTCTGCCCACAGTCTAAAAACATGAATTTAAGAAATAACTGGATTCTTTAAAAAACCCAGCGATAATTCGGCACCCTGTTTTTTAAGGAATCTGCCCAGCGTCTGAAACACTTTCCTGGGATGGGTATGGGGTTTAAGCATAAGATAATGGATTAATGGATGTTTTAACCTGAAGGTTCTGTAGTGGGGCATGGTAGCTCAGTGGTTAATGTGTTGGGCTGTCAATCTGAAGGTTGCGGGTTCAAATCCCAGGTTTACTGAAGTTACCAATGTAGGTTCTTGAGCAAGGCCTTAAACCCTAATTGCTTCAGGGATGCTGTGGCCAACTGTGGCTGTGCTTACTGAAGTTGCTTTTGATAAAAGCATCTGCTAAATGACCAAATGGAACGTTCATGTCTGTAAGCGAGAACCCGAGAACCCGAGAGCAAAGTGCTCATGGGTGTTCAGAGCACATTCTCAAATATTCCTTTGTCAGGCGTTGTAGTTAAACTGCATTGCCGGTCGTAGCCCCGCTCTCACATCCTGCCTGACCTCAGTGAGCGCATCCTGCTGTTTTATAAAGTTCACGCTCATCTGACCCTTTACCTCAGAAAGCACTCTGGCCGTCGCTCTCCAGTGAACTCCAGAGTGTTTATAAGGGATGTGAGACTCAGTCCAACACCCCTCTTGAAAAAAAACCCGTACAAATAAGAAAAAAAAAAGCAAAGAGAAGTTGTTCTGCAGCTGCTGCAGCCGAACAGCGGAGCAGAATGATTTCCTCGTGTGACCTGAACGTCTTCCTGGAATTTTTAGCGGTGAGATAGATACGGAGGCAGGAACCCAGAGACGGGAGATAAGTGTTGATTACTATATTAAGTGTGTGTAATTAGTGGATGTCAGGAGCAGTGAGGAATTGAAGAGTCACAGCAGGTACGGAACGAAGCAGCAAATTCAAAATGCAGCTGGAAATCAGAATGCTGCCGCAGAACCAAGAGGAAAAATGAATATTAAAACAGCTGAGGGGAAAGGCTGAGGTACCATACGACCGAGGTACCATACGGTCAAGGTACCATAGGACTGAGGTGCCATATGGCTGATGTACCATACGGCTGAGGTACCGTTTACCTGAGGTACAATATGCCTGAGGTAACTTCGGCTGAGGTACCATATGGCTGAGGTACTTTTGACTGAGATACTATACGGCTGAGGTACCTTCGGCTGAGGTATCTTTGACTGAGGTACCCTTCGGCTGAGGTATCTTTGACTGAGGTACCCTTCGGCTGAGGTATCTTTGACTGAGGTACCCTTCGGCTGAGGTACTTTCGACTGAGGTACCATACGGCTGAGTTACCTTTTGACTGAGGTACCTTCAGCTGAGGTACCTATGACTGAGGTACTTTCGTCTGAGGTACCCTTCACCTAAGGTACCTTCAACTTGCACCTTTCGACTTGGGTACCTTTCGACTGAGGAACCGTTCGCCTGAGGCACCTTCGACTGAGGCACCTTCGGCTGAGGTACCTTCGCCTGAGTTACCTTTGGCTGAGGTACCATACGGCTAAGGCACCTTCGTCTGAGTTACCTGCGACTGAGGTACCATATGGCTGAGGTACTTTTGACTGATGTACCTTCGTCTGAGGTACTTGTGACTAAGGTACCATATGACTGAGGTACTTTCGACTGAGGTACCTTCGCCTGAGGTACCCTTCACCTGAGGTACCTTTGACTTGCACCTTTCGATTTAGGTACCTTTTGACTGAGGAACCGTTCGCCTGAGGTACCTTCACCTTAGATACCTTTAGGTGAAGTTTCCATATTCTCCACATGGGTTTTTTTTCAGTTTCATCCTTCTCCTGTGTGATGTCACTGGTATGATGTAACCGACTTCCTGTATGTTTTATATTTTTATATATTTTATAGTTAATGCCGTGTGCTTGTGGTTTCAGTTTTTTGCATTAGCAAAACTCCTGATTCCACAGGGGCAATGAGACGAGGGGAGACGTTACCCATTGCATGTTTACGTATTTGTACACTGGGCATGTACAGTGTGTACCTGTAGAAACAAGGTTTGGTTTGGTTGCTTAGTTACTGAAATTTCGACAACAAGGAACAAATCTAGGAAGAACGAGTCAAAGAGTCAAAGAGAGGAATCGGGGAAGGATACAGTATGAGTGATAAGACCCACTCAGGAAGCGAGAGTGGGAGTCTGCGTCATCACTTTTCAACATCTGTGTTGACAACTAAAGTGAAGAGACCCTGTGTTTCTGCTGAGTTTGGGGTGTCTGGTTGTAAACAGAACATTCATTTCATTCATTCATTATCTCCCGCTTATCCTCTACCAGGGTCGCGGTGGGGTTCCCCATGCCCATCCAGGGGAGAACATCTCGGGCGCTGGGCAGATAGACCCAGGACAGGGCGCCAATCCATCGCTGGGCACACACTCACTCACACAGACACACACTCTATATGGGGCAATTTTGAGAATTCAATTGACTTGATCCATGTTTTTGGACTGTGGGAGGAAACCGGAGAACCCGGAGGAAACCCACGCAGACACCGGGAGAACATGGAAACTCCACCCAGATGGGGATTCGAACTGGGAATCCCTAGAGCTGAGAGGCGAACGTGCTAACCACTAAGCCACCGTGCCGTAAACAGAACATTCTATAATAAATTATATTTTTTATTTTATAATAATAATGATAATATATATATCTATCGCTGATAATCGTAGAACCTAAGGCATTTATCAACACTAAAAAAGAACAACACGGCACAAATGAAAAATCCCATTGTCCCAGGAGTATATGCTGAAGCAGAGCGAAGAGAAAAAATGAATAATAAAACAGCTGAGGGGAAAGGCTGAGGTTCCTTAAGGCCGAGGTACAGTATGGCTGAGAAACTGTTTACCTGAGGTACCATAAAAGCCGAGGTACCATACAGCTGAGGTACTGTTCACATTGGGGTACCATACAGCTGAGGTACTGTTCACATAGGGTACCATACAGCTGAGGTACAGTATGGCTGAGGTACTGTTCACATTGGGGTACCATACAGCTGACGTACTGTTCACATAAGGTACCATACAGCTAAGGTACAGTATGGCTGAGGTACTGTTCACATTGGGGTACCATACAGCTGAGGTACTGTTCACATAAGGTACCATACAGCT
>JAFMOD010000119.1:695570-737088 GCA_019802435.1 Corydoras maculifer
CCAGTGATTGGCGCTAATTGGTACTTCTTCCCTATATCTGCCACGCGCTCATTACAGATGACATCTTAATGACAAGCAAGTTTTCCGCCGGTGACATTTCAGCAGATAAATTGACTGGAAAGAGAACGTTACCATGGCGACGTAATAAAAGCAAAAGTTGGGGTGCCTCACGTTGCAGCGTAACACCGAATATGGCTCGATGCGCCAGGTACAACCTCGATGTGGAGCTCATCGGCACCACGTCCGAGCTCGATGAGGTCGTCCCGAGTCGTTTCTGACTCATAAGTCCTAAAAATATGACCGTATTCGGCCCTGTGGCTGAGCGTGAGACCTGCTCCATTTTGCCTGCCTCAGCATTACTCATAAATATTTGACTGTACTTTGTTTTGTCGCTTTTATGGTTTGGCACTCGCTAACAGGACCACTGCGGCGAAACACATGGTGCTGAGGACGGGTGTTCAGACAGCCCCCGCCGAGTCTCTGGGTGTTTTAATGAAGACATAATTTCTTATCTGAGATAGACGACTGGGGAGGGGGGGCAGCGCTCGTTGCGACATCACACCGGGCCTCTGTAGTCTCGGCTCAGCCACAGGGCATCTCATATGGTCGTGTTTTGAAACCATGACTCAATGGCAGGCCCCGAGTCTCTGATCATCACCAGCTGATCGGGTTTTGATGGATTTTCTCCACAGATGGGACCGATGTACGATTCAAACACCCTCGTGGTACCGGGAGGGGGACATGTTTTCATAGCCGTGTCTGGAAAGTGAGACGCATGACGCGTTGGGTTTGACATTTGAATGCTTAGACATCGAACAGAAAGCGTGGTTTTATTTTTTATTCGAGTCGAGTTTGACACAAGACTGGAGACTCACTGCAGGGAAAAAGACTGGATGTAATGATCTAATCAAATTTGTTTGTCTAATTTAAATCAAATCTGTTCGTCTGTAAATTAAACGTGCAGTTTTATTGGCTTACGTACTAAAATATTATTATTGCTATTATCTAACAAACAACCAAATATTTTCCATCCATCCACTATCTTCCGCTTTATCCTCTATTAGGGTCGCGGTGGGGTTCCCCATGCCCATCCAGGGGAGAACGTTTTGGGCGCTGGGCAGATACACCCAGGACAGGGCACTAACCTATCGCTGGGCACACACTCACACACACAAACACACTCTATATGGGGCAATTTGGCGAACTCAACTGACTACATCCATGTTTTTGGACTGTGGGAGGAAACCGGAGAACCCGGAGGAAACCCACGCGGACACTGGGAGAACATGCAAACTCCACCCAGATTAGGATTCAAACCGGGAATCCCAAGCACTGAGAGGAGAACATGCCAACCACTAAGCCACCGTGGCACAACTTTACAAATCAATTTTCCAATTCTCTTTATTCTTTATGGTTGTGTTTTGGGCATAGCGTGCAATATACCAATCAGCGTGCCCTTTAAAAACCAGATGGCGCTCTGACTTTGGCAGGTTGCTATTTAAGCGGTACAGCTACCTGGACTCAATGCTCTGCTCCATGAGGTTCTCCATTTGAGTTTGAATGGAGAAAACAGTATAGTACAGACTATGTATCTGCATTCCCTATGCAAATTAAAGTGTTGGCAAGGTGCAAGATGGTAACGAGCACTGCGGCACGCCGTCCGCAGGGTGTGAGATAGGACCCAGTGTATTTTTGGATGATATCTAGATAAACTATATATATACAAACTCTTGTTTTTCACAAAGTGCAAAGTACTTGGTGAATCTGTGATACGGAACATACTTTATTTTTCCATACTTGTCACACAGAGCAGCTTTCTAAAGGATTGCCACTCCGTTGCCACATGCACAGATCAAAACCTCGTAGTCACATAGTCTTTTTAAATCCTTCAAAGTTGCCCTTTAGCTACAGGGTATAATATTCATCAGACTTGGTAATCCAGTTTAGAAGGACGGTCTGATCTCGACAAGGTGTTTGTAAAGCCATCAACTCTCAGCCTCTTAATGATGCTTTGAACGTCACTCAAAGGGATAATGAAAGTCTGGGCGAGAGTTTGTATGCTTTTTTTTCTTACTTGTTACTTTTTCACGGCTTTGTACTGAAGGCCGTTTGAAAACTCTTTTCCTACCGTGGTTAACGCTTTGTTTTTAATGAGCTTGTGGTTATGGAATCAACCTTCCATCCACATTAGAGATATAAGACCATATACAGTAGGGTCCACGTTAAAACCTGAGATGAGGGAGAACATGCAAAGGATCTAAGCTGAGTTGACCATGGTAATAAGTTTCCATTCTGCAGTCGGAATGCTGGGCGTGGTAGCTGAGAGGTTATGTGGGTTAGGGTGTTGAATTATCTAACCCCAACGACACCAATGTTGCCAATGTGGGCCCTTGAGCAACCTTTGATGCTTGGTCCTGCATACTGACCCCAGCCATCAGGTTATGGTACTTGTAAGTCTCATCTCATTATCTTCCACTTTATCCTCTATAGGGGTTGCAGAGGGGTTCCCCATGCCCATCCAGGGGAGAACGTTTTGGGCGCTGGGCAGGTCTATTACTGAGCACACACACACTCACACAGACACACTGTATAGGGACTATTTAGATAGGGGTAACTTCCAGCCAATTTACTTTAAATCCATGTTTTTGGATTGCGGGAGGTCACCAAAGAACCTGGAAAAAACCAATGTGGATACTTGGAGAACATGGAAACTCCACCCATGTTGGGATTCAAACCTGCCGCCCTACTTTGTAAGTCGTTTTTGTACAAAAGTGGCTGCTGTGATGTATAATGTGATGTATAATATTATATGCTGTGACCATGGCATAGAAAATAGATTCCACCATCCATCCATTATGTTCCACTTTATCCTCTACTAGAGTCCGGAGGGGGGGGGTGGTTCCCCATGGCCATCCAAGGGCGAACGTTTCGGACGCTGGGCAGATACGCCCAATACAGGACGCCAATCTATCATTGAGCACAGACAAATGGGGTGAATTTGGAGAATTCAATTGACCTTGATCCATGTTTTTGGACTGTGGGAGGAAACCGAAGAACCCGAAGGAAACCCACACGGACACAAGGATATTTATATATATATATATATTCATCCATCCATCATCTTCCGCATTGTCCTCTAATAGGGTCGTGGTGGTGGTGGTGGTGGTGGTGGTGGGGGGTTCCCCATGCCCATCCAGGGGAAAACGTTTCTGGCGCTGGGCAGATACACCCAGGACAGGACGCCAATCTATCACTAGGCACACACTCACTCACACAGACACACTCTATATGGGGCAATTTGGAGCATTCAATTGACCTTGATCCATGTTCTTGAACTGTGGGAGGAAACCGGAGAACCCCATGCGGACACGGGGAGAACATGGAAACTCCACCCAGATTGGGATTCGAATCGAATCCCTGGTGCTGAGAGGAGAACATGCCAACCACTACGCCTCTGTACCGCCCGGATTCCACCAAGGGAATTGAGAGTTTTCCATAATTGCCCCCCCCCCCCCCCCGTCCTCTGAATGCTCCCAGTCTCCTGAGCAGATGAGTCAGAATCAGTATGCGGTGAACTGATCTACATCAGATGTCCGTCGACCTCACGGCGGCCACGCCCGTAATGAAATAAAGGAAAACATGTCACGTTAAGTTCGCGCCAGTAATCCTCTCTCTTGCTTTGTGTTTTCTAGGGGCCTTTTCGCAAGTCACTACACTGAGACTCACTACCTGGAGGGAGGAAAGCCCGTCAGCACGTCAGCCGACACCAGAGTAAGACTCGGGCTCCAGCTTTTCTCCTCGGGAATCTTATCTGACGTTTTAATTGCGTTTCGAGCACGAATTCGCCGGCATCTGCCATATTATTGTCACGACTTCGATTAAAGACGGGCGAGAAAGTTAATCACCTGCCATAAACCGAGTTTAACGCTCCCTCGGCTAACCTTACCACGCCTTCCCTCTGGGCACTTTCCCTGTTGATCTTTCACAACAGCCAGAAGTGTCTGGGTCAAAGTGTCCGCCTCGTGAGTGGACAAATTTATTATTTGGTCTCGAACCCTTCCCATGACTTACTTACAGGGAACGCCGGAGCATTCTTTGGCCGTTACTCGGCCGTTCCCCTCCATAAGTCAAGCCTCGGATGGAAATGTCGAGCCAGGGTTTTAAAGACGGCGGACAGGAGAGAGTGTGGGGCGTCCTCTCGGTCAGGAGAACGTGGGCTGTGCTGTTTCACAAGACGGGAGGGAGGTTGCGGGAGCTGCTCGGCCGTTCCGTCCCCCGTCCCCCCCCCCCCCTCGGCGACGGGGTGTGCAAACCGAGCGTTTTTTTTTTCCCCGGTTCTCGGCGATGTGAAACGTTCGGCCTTTGTTCTAAAGGGAAGCGGCGGTTGCAGGTCACGTCGTCCGTGGTTTGACAGCTCCCCGTTCGGCACAGTGTGCCGCGGCGAATGTTATTAAGAACATTTGATTAGATAAAATGATTTGTGATTGCGGGATGAAGACAAAACAACAAACCGCTCGCAGACAGGGGGCTGTTCTCATCAGATGCACCCCGCTGAAGCAGAGACACGTCGCAGCAGCGGGAGCTCAGGCCAGGCTGGTTTGTGCTGGCGAGGAAGAGCGAGGACATGATCCGTTAAAAAAAAACAAAAAAAAAAACCTTGCGCCGTTTCATATGACCTGCAGAAACAGAGTGTTACAGATACAGAACGGTGCCAACCGTACGGACGGGGAGAGGACGATGGGGATAACATTCACAAAACGAGTCTGTTCTTACAGGTGGCTTAGGCATGTTCTCCTCTCAGCGCTTGGGATTCCCGGTTCGAATCCCAATCTCGGTGGTGTTTCCATGTTCTCCTCGTGTCAGCGTGGGTTTCCTCCGGGTCCTCTGGTTTCCTCCCACAGTCCAAAAACATGGATCAAGGTCAATTGAATTCTCCAAATTGCCCCATATTGTGTGTTTGTGTGAGTGAGTGTATGCCCAGCGATCGATTGCCCCCCTGTCCTGGGTGTATCTACCCAGCGTCCAAAACGTTCTCCCCTGGATGGGCATGGGGACCCCCCTGTGACCCTAGTGGAGGATAAAGCAGAAGATAATGGATGGATGAAGTCTGTTCTAACTTTACACCAGGTGTGCCCACACTTTTCTGGTCCGAGCTCTATTTTTTTCCAGTGGACAGGTCATGTGATCGACCAGGATCAGATTTAATGCTAAAACCTGTTTACACACATCATGTTAGCTTTGGGAAATAAGCTATGGGTTGCCATGTTCACATGAATTGCTCTTTTATTAAACACACTCCACCAAATAACATGAAAAGAACTTGGTTTCTCCCCCCACCCCACATGCACTGTGCCATTGATCGCCAACAGGGTACGCCTGCTTTACACCGTATGATTCTACACAACGATCTTCTGCATGCTGATGGTAGGTAGGTAGGAAGGTAAATAGATGGATAATTTATTAATTACAAGGGGAAATTTAGGGCAACCAGACCTTCCCCTTAAGAGACAGGTGCGCTCTGACTTTGGCGGATTGCTATTTAAACAGTGCAATGTGACCAATTACACCATAGGTAGGAAATGAGGGACCTGAAGTTACCAGTGTGGGTCCTTGAGCAAGACCCTTAACCCTCATTGCTCCAGGGATGTTGTGATTAACCCTGTGCTCACCTTGTAAGTCGCTTTGGATAAAAGCGTCTGCTAAATGACCAAATGTCCATCCATCCATTCATCCATTTTCTTCTGCTTGTCCAGGGTTCGGGTCGCGGGGGCAGTAACCAAAGTAGGGAGACCCAAACCTCCCTCACCCCAGCCACCTCCACCAGCTCGACTGGGGGAACCCCGAGGTGTTCCCAGACCAGCTAAGAGATCTAATCCCTCTTCCCAGTTGGACTTGCCTGGAACACCTCCCTAGGGAGGCCCCCAGCAGGCATCCTTACCAGATGCCCGAACCACCTCAACTGGCTCCTTTCGATGCGGAGGAGTAGCTACTCCACTCCGAGTCTCTCCCGGATGACCGAGCTTCTCACCCCGTTTCTAAGGGAGAGCCCAGCCACCAAATGACCAAATGTAAATGTCATAATTATCCCGTGCCATACACACCATACCTTTAATTAATAAGATTTAAATCCTTTAGATTTGTTCAAAATGCCTGATTTCTACTTCACATCTCACTATGGCCCTAGCTGACCTGTGCAGTTGCTCTAATAGTAAGTGCTGTAGCAACCGTTCTTTAACACAGTGGGTGCGCCATCGCTGTACAACCTCAGGGTCACCACTTTCACTCCATCCCCCAAAGAAACCTGCAGAAGGGTTAATTGAACAGTGTGTTTTGAACTAACGAGAGGCCAGGGACCCGAATCGTTGCAGTCTTGAAAGCTTTGACCGTTAATAGTCTTTGCCATTGTGTTTCTCTCGGGTCTCGGTCCATCTCATGCAGCTTTTGATTATTTTCAGGTGTTATCCTCTATTGCGGCGTCCCTATCTGCTCGCACACTGTCACTCCGCCGAGCTGATTTACGTCTTTATTATGTTTGGCGTTATCGATTCGCATGTCGCAACGACCACAACATTCGGGAGGCTAATGTTATGTCTCCAAACCAGCACTGTTACGCTCACTGGTTACGCTCACTAATATGTAGCCAGCTCATAGTAATCAATCTGGTTTGACCAAATATTGCTTTATCTCCAGGCAACAGGGCAGTTTATCTAACATATTGAACTGGGATAAGCCGCGCTGAGCCATGCGAGAAATACTTAGAGGGAGAGATTGGATCTATTATCCTGTATTCTGAGTCAGATTTGTTTAATACAGTGGCTTAGTTCCAGGGGTATCCATCCATCTACCTCATATTCTGACTTAATGGACTTGAGATTTGTCTTTTATCCGAGTCCGCCGAAGCACCGGCCAGCCGATACGTATATCTCCATCCAAACTGAACTCGGATTAGAAAAGATCTGGCAGAATAATCAGGACCTGAAGTGGATTTTTAATTTTTTTTTTCTTTTTATTCCTTTGACTCTGAGCGAGCCTATCCCGTCCACACTGCAGTGGGAAAGTTACTAACAGACTTTTGGATGGAGTATAATTCAATTGAATGACCACCCAGTCTGACCTACTTATTAGTGCAGGGGTCAGTATGAAGGGGATATGAAGCTTCACCAACACAGGGGCCTTATTTTAGTGATTTTAGTGTCTTTGCCATCATAACGAGTGTCTTTATATATATTTATACTTATGATACTTATATATATATATATGCGGCACGGTGGAATACTGGTTAGCATGTTCTCCTCTCAGCACCAGGGATTCCCGGTTCGAATCCCTATCTGGGTGGAGTTTGCATGTTCTCCCCGTGTCTGCGTGGGTTTCCTCCGGGTTCTCCAGTTTCCTCCCACAGTCCAAAAACATGGATCAAGTCAATTGAGTTCTCCAAATTGCCCCATATAGAGTGTGTCTTTGTTAGTGAGTGTGTGCCCAGTGATAGATTGGCACCGTGTCCTGGGTGTATCTGCCCAGCGCCCGAAAGCTTCTTCCCTGGATGGGCATGGGGAACCCCCCCACGACCCTAATATAGGATAAAGTGGAAGATAATGAATGAATGAATGAATGAATAAATATATATATTAAATTAAAAGTTTTGAAAAGTTTCAAAAAGTTTCAATTAAAAGTTTGGACACGCCCCCTTATTGCAGTGACATTGTGTTGAGGGGGTTTTAGTGCAGCAGTGCTGCTGGAGTTTCATTTCTCCACCACAGTGACACTGCTGGGATAGGACTAAAGCACTCACCCAATAACCCCTGCTCTGTGGTGGGACTATTGGGGTTCTGACCATTAGAACAGAGAACACAGTATGTACTGTAGAACACAAACAGATGGACTACACTCTGAAACTACAAAGTCCATCTGTACAGAAAGTGGAACTGACAACATGGACAATAAGTGGAGCAAAAAGGAGGCGTGTCTTTTAATTTGAATCTTAATTTGTTACTTTTGACCGAAACTGTATTTAATTAATATAAAGGCTCTTTTTTTTGGGGGCATCCAGTTCAGACTTGATAAATTACCGTGAGCATCGTTTCAGCTAATTTATTATATCATGTCCTCTTTTCGGGTTGCTTTCTGCTGAACTAAAGCTGCAGCACATGTCTTGATGACGACCATATGAACCATCAGAACCTTTAAAAAACAGCCTCCGGATGCCTGGTTAACAGGACGGAGCGGGGCATAACTCTCCTTTCATCATGATGGTTTAATGGCATCAGCAGTTCTTTGTTAAATTAAGCTGGTTCCTCGCCGCTGCCTGGTGCTGCTGCATGCGGCTCGCGTCTAATGCGTCGGCGGGGACCTTTCTTACCTCTGGGTAAACAGGAAATGACAGGTCCGAGCTGTACTCATCAGTTCGTACAGTCCGCAGAGACAATCCAGCAAATTACAGGTCGAGCGGGGAGATATGGCGGGGCGTGAGAGTGGGGCCGAGGCGCAGCGCCGTAATAATGATGTCTCCGTGTGAAAGTTTTTCTTCGGATAAGGACTATATTTGGCAGCCAGAGGGAGGTCAGGTCGCGAGTGTCTGCATTGTGTTTTCCATGTAGTTGTGCTAATGGACCGGAGCTTAGCGCCAGGAGACCTCCCCCACAGCTTTCATTCCGAACCACAAGTCCTCCTATCTGAATGAAACTAACCAGATTAGTGCAATCAGAACAGAACCTCTTATGGTTTCTGTCTATTCTGTCATATGGGGGTTAAAAATCCTAAAACGTTCATTAATAACATACGGTACCATCTTCTCAGTTCCATGTTCTGTAAAGATGGACATTGTAGTTCTAAAATTCCATTCTGTAGTCCATGAGTGAGTGTGTGCCCAGCGATAGATTGGCACCCTGTCCTGGGACCCGAGACGTTCCTCCTCCCTTATAATCCTCTGGTGGGTGTGAAAGTTCAGAGGTTAGTCCATCAAGTTCTCAGTGTGGACCCTTGAGCAATGCCCTTAACCCCGATTTCTCCTCCACCATGTGTTCTGACAATTACTGTTTAACTTCCGTTAGGCCACGCCCCTTTCTGGCTCGGTACCATCTTCTTAGTTCCATGTTCTGTAAAGATGGACTTTGTAGTTCTATAATTCCACTCTGTAGTCCATCTGTTTGTGTTCTACAGTACATACTGTGTACTCTGTTCTTATAGTCAGAACCCCAATAGTACCACCACAGAGCAGGGGTTATTGGGTGGGTGCATTAGTCCTATCCCAGCAGAGTGACTGAGGTGGAGAAATGAAACTACAGAAACCCCCCCTCAGCACATCGGTGTCACTGCAGAACTGACAATAAACAATCCACCACCCAAATAATACCTGTTCTGTGATGCTCCTGACCAACAGAGAACAGAGATCCAACAGAACACAGATGGACTACAGTCTGTAATTGTAAAACTACAATGTCCATCTATATGGTAAGTGGAGGAAACAAAGGATGGAGCAAGAAAGGGGCGTGGCCTAACAGAAGTTAAACAGTAATTGTCAAAACACATGGTGGGGGAGAAATCGGGGTTAAGGGCATTGCTCAAGGGTCCACACTGAGAACTTGATGGACTAACCTCTGAACTTCCACACCCACCAGAGGATTATAAAGGGGGGGGTGCCCCATGCCCATCCAGGGGAGAACGTCTCGGGCGCTGGGCGGATACACCCAGGAGAGGGTGCCAATCTATCGCTGGGCACACACTCACTCAAACAGACACAATCTATATGGGGCAATTTGGAGCATTCTATTGACCTTGATCCATGTTTTTGGACTGTTGGAGGAAAGCGGAGAACCTGGAGGAAACCCACGCGGACACGGGGAGAACATGGAAACTCCACCCAGATTGGGATTCGAACCGGGAATCCCTAGTGCTGAGAGGAGAACATGCTAAACCACTAAGCCTTATCCGTAATTTTATTACATTTAATTAATTTTTATACCACATGAGTTTTTCATTTCTAAATCATCACTTAATTGATGATGAGCCTTGACACCAGCTGGTTCTTTGTTCTGTTCTCTTCATGTTACAGTCATAGAAACGAGAATACTTATTTTATTTCCTTTTCACTGAGAGCCAATAATAGGAATGGAAATTTTATAACTCTGTTATGTTGAGGAACATCAGGACAGACGATGTTACGTAACATGCAAATGTTTGAGAAAGTGAGGTTCTGAAGCAGCGAGGCTCAGCCGGTCCTGTGAGCGTGTTTTTTTTTTTTTTTTTTTTTTTTTTTTTTCATCCTCTTTAACATTTGCTTGAATTGTCCCGCGCTGTGCTAAATGCAAAAATCCTAATCATGGTATCTCGCTAAGAAAATGCTAAAAAGGCTGAATAGGCGATTTGCATAATTCTCCGAACCTTTAAAACATGCAGAATAATGATCAAAGCGTAAAAGCATTAGGAGGAAAGCATGAATGTTGGGTCACGAGGTTTAGGTTGCAGTAGCCATTCATTTGAGAAGTCACGAATCTGCAGTCCTCGCTGCGAATGCCGAGAACTTGGCCTAACTTTGTGGCTGGGTTTGATTTAAAGGCCTTTAATTTGGGCTCCAAAGTTATGCTTTGCATTGTCATGTGATAATAAAACATGGATGATGGGGGCTGTTCTGCGAAAACGATGTTTAATAGACATTGACTTCACTCCAAGCGACTCTTTTGTTGTTGGGTTTTTTTGTTTTTTTTTCCACCGTTATAATTTAAATGGTTTGCCTCTGCGAAGAATTGTAACTTTTGACCAGAGTCTTTCTGTTTGTTCAGTGAAAACATTGGGGTGTTGTGGCTCAGTGGTCAAACTGTTGGGCTATTAATCTGCAGGCAGGGAATTCAAACCCTGAGTGCACCAAAAGTTGCCTATGTGGTCCCTTGAGCGAGGCCCTCATAGCTCCACGGGTGCTGTTTCATCACTAAGCATGTACTCTGACACCAACGGTCAGGCTGGGATACATCTAAGTCTTCCATCCATCCATTATCTTGCACTTAATCCTCTACTAGGGTCACGGGGAGGTTCCTCAATGCTCATCCAGTGGAGAACGCTCTGGGTGCTGGACAGATACACTCAGGATACATTTCAATCTATTGCTCGGAACACACTCGTTCACACACAAACACTTTATATGCAATTTGGAGCAGCCACTGTACCGTAAATCAATGTTTTTGGATTGAGAACCTGGAAAAAACCACGTAGACACAAGGAGAACATAAACACATCACACAGATCGGGAATTGAACCTTCATCCCCAGCGCTGAGAGGCAGACTCACTGAACACTAAGCCACCATGCCACCCAATCTCATTATCTTGACCACTTAATCCTATATGGAGGTCACAGAAGGGGTTCTCTATCCCCATCCAGGGAAGAACGTTTGGGCATTGGGCAGATCCATCCATCCATCCATTATCTTCCGCTTTATCGTCTACTAGGGTCCCAGTTCCCCATGCCCATCCAGGGTAGAAGGTTACTGGCGCTGGGCAGATACACCCAGGACAGGGAAAAAATCTATCACTGGACACAAACTCACTCACTCACACACACACACACACACACAAACACTCTATATGGGGCAATTTGGAGAATTCAATTGACCTTGATCAATGTTTTTGGACTGTGTGAGGAAGCCGGAGAACCCGGAGAAAACCCACACGGACAAGGGGAGAACATGGAAACTCCACCCAGATTGAGATTTGAACCGGGAATCCCTAGCGCTGAGAGGAGAACATGCCAACCACTAAGCCACCGTGTCGCCCTTTCCTTAATCATATTCTCTAATTACTTTTGACACACTTGCATAAGAAGTAAATAATACAAGTTTGGGTCCCTGTTTGGCACCGAGGACCACACCTTAGGTGAAGTTGCTTAGATCGTTTTTTTAAATTAATGAAATTAAATTGAAATTAAATGAACTTATGAATATATATATATATATATATATATATATATATATATATATATATATATATATATATATATATATATATATATATATATATATATATATTTGTATATATTCTGCACAATGAGGTCGATGTGTCGACAATGAGGTACAAGGAAAGTGTGTCATATGTATATATATATATATATATATATATATATATATATACTGTGTATATTTAATGTTGGATGTATTCTTTCTGTCTTTGTTCAGGTCAACTGTTATTACCATGGAACTGTAAAGGGCCACCCGCATTCTGACGTCATCCTTAGCACCTGCACAGGGCTCAGGTGAGTTTCCATAGTAACAACCTGTTCCGCCGCCGTGCATTTGCCCTTCCTCCTTACCCACGATTAATCTACACGTGGGGATGCGAGTGAGGAGGGAACGGTTCGGTTAGATGATGCTGCAGAGATGCTGCCGTCATCCCAGGAGCAGCTGTCGGTACCGCCATATTAATTACATGGAATTTAACCAAGGATAACATCATCAGGGTAGATTATGCTGTAGCTATGGGACATTGTGATGGGTGGGAAAAAAAACGAGCATTCACAGACACAGCAGAGCATGACATAGAAGAGTAATTGCTGTCATAATTCTACCTGATAGGGAACAGCGGAGGGAACTTTATCTGGCAAATGGGATCCAACATGGCTTTTTTTTCAACATGTCCGTGGCACACACACACACACACACACACACACACACACACACACACACACACACACACACACACAAAGGAAGCTATGTTTCTTGGCACTTCAGCCAACACAAATTAGTGGAGCATTTGGCTGGCAGTGCTGCGTGAGTTTGGTTTATGTGGGTGTTTATGGGGTCTAAAGAGCACCGTGGCCTCACTAAGCGCCAAGTCAAGTCTGACCATTCGCCTCTGGTGCAGAATGTCACGTTAAATTATAGTGCAGCGGCGAAGTGTGAGAAACGTTCGCCGAAGAATATCCCAGAACCACGGCACGACATAATTTATACTATAAGTAGGCCTATTTAAAAAAAAAGGCCAGAAATGTCATGTTCATCGGCCAAAATGTTGAAAGAATTTGCGTTTTGGAACTATTTGAAGCAAAGTGAACGGGAACAGCCACTCACCGTCAGATACGATTTATACGTTAATCACCTGAAATGAGCTAAATATAGATGATTGGCTTTATTATTCACTCTAATGCGTTCAATTGCAGACTTCCTCTTTACAAAGAGGTGGTCGCCAGGATAGAACAGCGTTTCCGAGGCGACTGGAATCCGTCGATGCTGGCTGATTATTGCAGGATAGTAATGTTCCCGGATGCTGAGTACTGAGGAATGTCAGAGGTATACTGCTCAGTTATTGTACTATTGATCTGAAGGCTGTGGGTTCAAATTCTAGGTCCACCAAAGTTACCCATTCGAGCCTTTGTGCAAGTCCCTTAACACCCATTGCTCCTTAAGACTTGGTCCTCACAAGGTTTCTGATTTTGAAACTAACCAATAACACTGCCAGAGCACCGCAGCAACGATAACATCTGGACAGAACCTGGATTTCAATTGGACTCATGGTGGGACGGCATCACTGAACAATCTGCACTGTTGATGTTGCCCCACGCTCATAGAGGATGAGTCCTTGGTCCTCCCAAGGTTTTTTCTTGCCACCGTCACTTCGGCTAGCTTGGGGTTCAGGCTTATAACACTGTAAAGCTGCTTTGTAAATAATTCAAGGATTCAAGGAGACATTCGCCTCTCAGTGTTCTCCCCGTGTCTGCGTGGGTTTCCTCCGGGTTCGCCGGTTTCCTCCCACAGTCCAAAAAACATGGCTTAAGGTCAATTGAATTCTCCAAATTGCCCCATATAGAGTGTGTCTGTGTGAGTGAGTGTGTGCTCACTGATAGATTGGCACCCTCTCCTGGTTGTATCTGCCCAGTGCCTTAAATGTTCTCCCCTGGATGGGCATGCGGAACCCCCCTAGTAGCGAACCTAGTAGCGAACATAGTGGAAGATAATAGATGGATGGAAGATTAGAACAATAATTAGATTTGATTATATCATCCATCCATCCATTACCTTCCGCTTTATCCTCTATTAGGGTCGCGGGGGGGGGGGGGGTTCCCATGCCCATCCAGGGGAGAACTTTTCAGGCGCTGGGCAGATACAGCCAGGACAGGGCGCCAATCTATTACTTGGCACACACTCACTCACACACACACACTCTATATGGGGCAATTTGGAGAACTCAATTGACCTTGATCCATGTTTTTGGACTGTGGGAGGAAAGCAGAGAACCCGGAGGAAACCCACGCGGACACGGGGAGAACATGGGAACTCCACTCAGATGGGGATTCGAACCCTACTTATATATATAGTATAATAATATATAATAAGGATTTTAAGTATTATTCTATAAATAACTTCTGTCCATATTTTTGGTACCACAGGCATTATGGAGATTATTTATGGCTTCCTGTGTGGTATTTCATGACTAAAAGTTTTTGAATAATCCCTAGTGAGAGGAGAACATGCCAAACCACTTAGCCACATACAACAGGTTATATACATACAACATGTAATCGTAGTATATTCTGCCAGTTCGACGTCCTTCAGGCGCCGGAACTCATTTCCTATCTCATATTTCTCTTTTGTTCTCATTAGAGGCCTGATCACCTTTAAAGGTAAAGTGCTGGTTCTTGAACCCTCACCGAAGCCCAACAGTACACTGCATCATGTCTTCAGAGGCGAGCAGCTCGATCTACATCGTGGGACGTGTGGACACGGACACAACGCCTCTCAGTTGGCAAACAGCATGAAGGGCATCTTCGGCTCTCGGGGTTCCAGGGTAAGGACTGCAGGACATATGGACTAACCACCTATTAATAACGTACTGCTCTATGGGCCTCCGGTGTGATTATTGCATCACAGAGCGCTGAAGACTGTCCAGTTAGGCTCTGATCACAGACGTTTGTGTTCTCTTTCCGGTAAATTTATGTGCCGGGTATTTTATTGCCTCTGGACGGGCACTGCGGCATTATATAGATTATTAGATAATAAAAAGAGAACATTATCGGATCGTTTACGCAAAGTGTATGCTGCTGTAGGACGAAATGAACCCCAACTGACAGATCGTTAAGCATGTAATGGCTGACGGAAATGAGGAACGGCGAAAGAAAGGAACTTTAAACGAAGAAAATGAAGTAACATTCGCAGCAGCACTCAGGCTCAGGTTAGAAACATAAATAACATCCGATAATATATTCACATAAGTGATATATATTTTACTAAGGTACTTTAGACATGAGGTGGATCAATGATTTGTTGTCAGAACCTTTACAGAGGGTGTGATGGTTCAGTTGTGTGAATGTTGGTTTATCAGACAGAATATCAGCCTCAATGCAACAGACAAAAACAAAATATATTTCAGTGCTGGGCTGTCAGGGCCTTCAACACCTTATCTTCTGAATTAAAAAAATATCTGAATCACAGACTCGTGTTAAATATATTTTGTCCATGAATACTTATAATAGGCGGCACGGTGGCTTAGTGGTTGGCATGTTCTCCTCTCAGCACTAGGGATTCCCGGTTCGAATCCCCATCTGGGTGGAGTTTCCATGTTCTCCCCGGGTCCGCGTGGGTTTCCTCCGGGTTCTCCGGTTTCCTCCCACAGTCCAAAAACATGGATCAAGTTAATTGAATTCTCAAAAATTGCCCCATTTAGAGTGTGTCTGTGTGAGTGAGTGTGTGCCCAGCGATGGATTGGCGCCCATCTATCTGCCCAGCGCCCGAGATGTTCTCCCCTGGATGGGCATGGGGAACCCCACCGCGACCCTAATAGAGGATAAGCGGAAGATAATGAATGAATGAATGAATACTTATAATAATAATAATTATTGTATAATAATTCCCAATGGTCTGTCCGCTTTTCCCCCGGTTACGCCATTTCCACACATGTATTTTCTTATTAAAGCATTTAACCATTACATTTCAACATCATGGGCGGCACGGTGGCTTAGTGGTTGGCATGTTCTCCTCTCAGCACTGGGGATTCCCTGTTCGAATCCCAATCTGGGTGGAGTTTCCATGTTCTCCCCTTGTCCGCATGGGTTTCCTCCGGGTTCTCCGGTGTCCTCCCACAACCCAAAAACATGGCTCAAGGTCAATTGAGTTCTCCAAATTGCCCCATATACTTTTGAGTGTGTTTGTGTGAGTGAGTGTGTGCCCAGTGATAGATTGGCACCCTGTCCTGGGTGTATCTGCCCAGTGCCCGAAACGTTCTCCCCTGGATGGGCATGGGGAACCCCACCGCGACCCTAATAGAGGATAAAGCGGAAGATAATGGATGGATGGATTTTAGCATCAATGGTTGCCAGGGTCATATAATCTGCCTGAGGTCAGGTAGCATAAAGTCGATCGAACACCCTGTTGCCTTAACTAATTGGGTTTTGAGTGGGCAACACCAAGACCCTCTAGCAAGTGTACGTTCCGTCAGTGTATTCATACCCTCTGATTGGATAGTTCAGCGAATTAAAACTGATGCCAGAAATACGACTTGAATTTCAGCATCATTCAGCATTTTAATAGCAATAAAAAAGAACTTCTTCATGGAACGTGGAACAACAAAGGATGGATTTTGTACAAATAATCAGGGTTTAAATATGACGTTTGGTTAGTGTTTTTATGAAGGTGTTTTTTTCAAGATATGTCTCTTTATATTTCATATCTGCATAATAAGATAAGTAAGTAATAACAAATATTTATAGCCTTAAAAGAGTTATTGACCGGAGGATAACTGACGGGATAGGTGTGAATTGCACAGCCCACCATCCATCCATCCATCCATTATCTTCTGCTTAATCCTCTACTAGGGTCGCGGGGGGGCAATTTGGAGAACTCAATTGACCTTGATCCATGTTAAGATAAGAAAAACCTTTGTTTGTCCCACAATGGGGAAATTCAATTTGTATGTATGTATATACATGTTTTTGGACTGTGGGAGGAAACCGGAGAACCCGGAGGAAACCCACGCAGACACGGGGAGAACATGGAAACTCCGCCCAGATGGGGATTTGGACCGGGAATCCCTAGATCTGAGAGGAGAACATGCCAACCACTAAGCCACCCTGCCACCATAAACAGCCCGCCACTGTTATATATTTATATAAAACATGAATAAAGTGTTGAATCCTATATTCGGTTACAATTAAAACCTCCCTTTATTATTTTTCCACAATTGTATGTGCATCCATCATGTTCACTCACAAAGCAGGTGGGATTATGAATGTGACCGGGCTTTTAGACCCAATGAGAGGAAAATTAACTCATATCTGTGAAAAGATCCGGTGTTTACCACAGACCAATGCAAAAGCTGTGCACCGGGCTCGTAAACAAAAAGGTTCTGGGATTCTCGGTGCATTGTATTGAAATGACCGTCGGTTCTTAGAAAAAAAGGTTTTCGGCATGTTCTTCTCTCAGCGCTAGGGATTTCCGGTTCGAATCCCCATCTGAGTGGAGTTTCCATATTCTCCCCGTGTCTGCGTGGGTTTCCTCCGGGTTCTCCGGTTTCCTCACACAGTCCAAAAACATGGATCAAGTCAATTGAGTTCTGCAAATTGCCCCATATAGAGTGTGAGTGAGTAAGTGTGTGTCCAGTGATAGATTGGCGCACTGTCCTAGGTGTATCTGCCCAGCGCCCGAAACGTTCTCCCCTGGATGGGCATGGGAAACCCCCCCCCGCGACCCTGATAGAGGATAAAGCGGAAGATAATGAATGAATGAATAAAGGAAGGAGGAATCTGCAAACAATAATGTGTATTTGTAAATATATATATATATATATACATATATATCGTCCATTAATTCTCATTCCATCACAGTTTCCCAGCAGAATTTCAGTATTCTTACATTTAAAAACACACACATTCCACCTGAAGGGTACAACGGGGCTTTTAGTTAAAAAGCATCAGTGAAAAGCCATATGGCAGAAAAACATTGTGATTTCCATTTAAATGAATCCAGCATCGTTCTGAATGAGTTGGTTGGAGTTGAACAGCTTTAACGCTGTTCTGTTTGTAATGAGGCCTTTTTTCTCCAGATGTCATGGAGATGCGTTCTCCTGCACCAAAAATAAAACATGCTTTTAAATGGTCTTGGAAAAATACAGTCGAAAAAATCATGAGCATTAAGGTTATATGTAAATGTATGTTTTATTTTTGGGTTTAAAGTGATAACGGGATCTATTTTGCCTACTGCTCTTACACACAGAGTGTGTGCTCCACATTTAACACACACACACATGTACTGTATATACACACACTGAGTGAAGTTAGCACACTGCCGAGAGTGGTGGGCAGCCTTGTACACGGAGACTGGGGGGGCAATTGGGGTCAGGTGCCTTGGGCACTTCAGCCATATCAATAGATTTAGTATTTTCACCTTTTGCAGATGTCAAAGCTGAACACAATGGGCCCAATTTAACGATCTCTGGCGAGCCATCAGTATCTGTTTGCTATCAACCAATAAACCAATCAGCGTGTCACATTCCTTTTAAGTGCCAGGTGGCGCTCTGACTTTGGCGGATTGCTATTTGAGCGGTGCAGCTACCTGGACTCGATGCATTCTCCATGTTACTGTGAGTGGAGAACCCACTATAGTGTAGATGTATGTATGAATCTGCATTCTCTGTACAAAGGCGGTCAGATTTAATAGCGTTCAGTTCAGCGTTCAGTGGTGTTGGACACACATCTGTGTTGATGATTCATCGCCAAAATAGCGGCCGATGTCTGACTGTTGACTGTTTTCATCAGCGTTGCACCTGGATTTTCCGTTGCCATGGTAGCAATATACCAGAAATGTACCTGAATACACCTCTTCGAGACGGGGGAGATATATAAATTGCGGCCGATGTCTGACTGTTGACGTCTGGGGGAGTTGTTTTTAATCACCAGTGCACCAGGGTTCTCCGTTGCCATGGTAGCAATATACCAGAAATGTACCCGAAGTTCAAGTTCAAGTTAAAGTTATTTATTTATATAGCGCTTTTTACAACAGTACATTGTCACAAAGCAGCTTTACAGAATGAAAAGCCGAAGCGACAGTGGCAAGAAAAAACTCCCTTTTATGTTGTTATTTAAGGAAGAAACCTTGGGAGGACCAAGACTCAGTGGGGGACTCATCCTCCTTGAGCGGCCAGGCAGCAACAACAATGTAGGACAGCCATGTAGAGACATTTAACAAATGTAAAAACTAAAAACTGGAAAACTATAAGTGAGTCCATTAAGGGGGCGTCCTGCAGGACCGCCAGTCCAATTAATATTCAGGTTCCATCAGTGTTTGTCGGCAGAGCCATGGATGAAGATCTCCAGGAAGCCGGTCACACATCAAAAGAGTTACCCGAACACACCTCTTCGAGACGGGGGAGATATATTCACAAGCAGCGTTGCTATTTAACCGCTTTAGGACGAAGGCGGGACAGTATAGTGTTGGCCGGGTGGACGATAGCGAGGAGCATCATTCCCACATTGTTGCAGAGGTTTCAACAAATGTGCTCCCCTTGTAAATGACCTTGCGTTTGTCCTTCTGTCCAGTACATCACTTTGTGTCTGGAGACTGCAGGTTTGATTCTCTATAGACCACCCTGTTCTTCCCTTTGAAGAATCCTTTAAATTTAGAGAATAAAGATCAGCTCAGGACATCATTGACTGTAAAAACTGTCCATTTGATTTTAAATATCACACTGCGTTTAAAAAAATATTGAAGAGAAACATGAGAAAATTGGGTGTCTATTAATTTAAATGCCAAACGTCATAAAAAACGCTAACGGCTCACAGAAAGGTCATTTAAATACTAAATTATGCATGTTTTTGAAGCCTTTGATGACTGTCTGTGTCCTCCGTCCTCATCTCTCTGGTTTTGATTTTGTTTCTCAGTACAAGAGGCACGCCGAGAGCAACACCAAATATGTGGAACTCATCATTGTAGCAGACAACCGTGAGGTAGGTAACCACAACCAATAAATCAGCCTCGTTTCTGCTAGAAAAGAACTACAAACACTTGAAATCCTTATATTTTGGCCCTGAGGTCAGCACACTGGGAGCTCTCGTTAGGACGCCGTGGAACGAAGACGGGGTGAAGCGGCCGCTTGGTGCCCTTATTTGGGTCACTCTGCGAATAACAGGGAATTGAAGGAAAGATTGTTTAGGTAGCGCTTTTAGGGTCGTTAACTTCGCACGCTGACTGGGCGAGAAGACGTTCAGCTGCAGCCACTTGACTCGTTGCCTAATTTGAAATAAACTGACCTTGATGTGTCCTGACGGGCGTTCGGTTATAATTCTTTCCGAACTGAAAGCTAACAGCTGAAACTGTCTGGTGGTCCTCTTAACGCTCAGTCTGACGATTAGCCCTAATGACTTGTCTAAATAAATGAGTTTCCATTGTTGGTGCAGATGTTTAATTGTCTAACTGGTGAAGTTTAGTGGTGTTTTTAAAAAAAGGGCTCTGTCTGGAACAACAGGCTAAACGGTTTAGCACCATCACAGCTGAACCCACGGGAACATTTTACCGCTTAAAAGTCGATCTTTGGCGTCTCAGGAGACTTATCTGTGGTTCTCACGCACGTCTCATTTAGAGACCAACTTTGTCACTGATGGTTTTGCTAAAATTAGGAGAAATAGCAAGAGACAAAGATAAGACATGAGGCGGTTAATACCAAAATCATGTATAATAATATATATATAATATAGAGTGTTGGGGATCGCCAAGATCCCGATAAATATTTGGAACCCTACTCGGAAAATCAAACCGAGACAGATCGGGACGATACCTTTTATTCCTACACAAAACAAATAAACATGAACGTAAACCCACAGTAACAAAACACAAAATAAGTACGAGTCCGTGGGACCGAGAGTCCAAAGGGTACGAGCCGAAGTAAGAAGGTGTCCTGGGACCCGTTCCCGATAGTCCAACAGGGGCCTGCTTCAATCCTGTAACACACACAAGAGAACAACCACCAGCAAGGCGCGGCCACACAGGCAAGAGGATAACCTCCTAACCAGACGACAGTGTAGAAGCCCAAGGATAGAAAAAATATCCAGGGTTATAGCTACATGGACTACCTTAGCGTGTTCTGAAAAGAGGAGACCAAGTGGCAACTATCTACCCCTCCTAGCTCTATAAATAGAGTGCTGCCTGGTTGCCAATTAACCCCAGGTGCACCAGAAATGTTGTGCTCCAGTAGGTGTGGCCCAACCCACCTACACTTCCCCATAACTATAGAGTATATGTTAGTGTACTAACCTGATGGTTGGGACCAAAGTACAGCATTAACCAGGCTATAGCGTCCGTCTGAGCAACAAGGGGTAGGGACCTGGCGCATTTGTAACTTCAGGGGCTTTGAGATTCAAACCCTTAACCTTCACTTTAGAGTGATCGCACTCCAAACCACTGAGCTACCATTTTCAATTTCAAAGTGAATTGATTTATATGGCGCTTTTTACAATGGTACATTGTCTCAAAGCAACTTTACAGAGTAACGAGTCTGAACCCTCAATGAGCAAGCCATAACGACAGTGGCAGGAAAAAACTTGGGAGGATAAGTCCTCCTCGGTGGGAGGGGGGATCTGTTATGGATGAGGAGATATGGGGCAATTTGGAGACTTCATGATTGACCATGATACATGTTTTTGGACTGTGGGAGGAAACCAGAGAACCCGGAGGAAATCCACACGGACAAGGGGAGAACATGGAAATTCACCCAGGTTGGGATTCGAACCGGGAATCCCTAGTGCTGAGAGGAGAACGTGCGTAAGCCACCCTACAATTGCTGTTTAGAGGGTAATAAAAAAAAAAATATATATATATATATATATATATATTCTCACTCATTCATTCATTATCTTCCGCTTTATCCTCTATTAGGGTCGTGGTGGGGTTCCCCATGCTCATCCAGGGGAGAACGTTTCGGGCGCTGGGCAGATAGACCCAGGACAGGACGCCAACCTATCGCTGGGCACACACCCACTCACACAGACACACTCTATATGGGGCAATTTGAAGAACTCAATTGACTTGATCCATGTTTTTGGACTGTGGGAGAAAACCGGAGAACCCGGAGGAAACCCATGCGGACACGGGGAGAACATGGAAACTCCACCCAGATGGGGATTCGAATCGGGAATCCCTAGCGCTGAGAGGGGAACGTGCTAACCACTAAGCCACTGTGCTGCCTATATATATATTCATTTATTATCTCCCGCTTTATCCTCTATTAGTGTCGCGGTGGGGTTCCCCATGCCCATCCAGGGGAGAACAATTCGGGCGCTGGGCAGATACACCCAGGACAGGACACCAACCCATCGCTTTTATATATATATATATATATATATATATATATATATATATATATATATATTGTATGAAACAGGAGACACAGGAGCATCACTTTACTAAAGTTTGATTTGTATCACATGTAAAACGCCTCATTGTATATAAAAGACTCCTGCCATCTCTCTTTTTAGTTTCAGAAACAGGGCAGAGACCTGGAGAAAGTGAAACAGAGACTGGCTGAGATCGCCAACTACGTCGACAAGGTAAAACACGAAGGGTTCCATCTCACACCCTCCATGAGGCGTGTCACCATACTCATTACTATCATACACTCCATACACAGTGAACATTTATGGCTGAGTAACAGGATACCTGTTTTTCTATGATTTAAAAAAATAACCTCTAGTGGCCAAATTACAGAATACAACTTATACCCGTTTTATGACATTTAATAACTCATGTTCTGTCTGCACCTAAGTTCTATAGAGCTTTAAATATCCGGGTGGCTTTGGTGGGTTTGGAGGTGTGGAGTGACTTGGACAAATGCCCCATATCTCAGGACCCCTTCACCACTCTGCACGAGTTCCTGGACTGGAGAAAGCTCAAGCTCCTCCCACTGAAACCACATGACAATGCACAACTCATCAGGTTCGGAGACATGGATCACCTGTTAGTAAATTGAGACTGTACTGTGTTTAAATGCCAGTTAATGCATTCATTTATTAATTATTATTCTCATAATAATTATTATTATTTCAATTCTTTATTATTATGGTCATGGTAAGTGTAGGGACCTATGAGGGCTATCTGTGAGGTCTTTATGTCTTCGCTGAGGTTTCGGAGTTCTCTTACATAAAGACCTGCTGATTTTAAATTGTCTTTTCAATTAAGTGTGTATATATTAAGTTTATTTGACCTTTGCGCTGTAGAGACTCTTAAACAGTTAAGATGAAGTCTTGTAACCCACTTGCACCATTACTTGGTGTCACTGTAAACCTAGATTCAATTCCCAGACAGAGCTCGCAGACACAAGCAAGGTGTTTGTTGTGTGGATTTTGTATGTTCTCCCCATGGGTAGTCATGAATGTATTTTGGTTTCTAGTTTCAGTTTTTACTACCACAGCCAAAATACATTCAAGACTCAAGAAAATTTTATTATCATTAATATCACATGGGGCGGCACAGTGGCTTAGTGGTTAGCACATTTGCCTCTCAGCGCTAGGGATTGCCGGTTCGAATCCCCATCTGGGTGGAGTTTCCATGTTCTCCCCGTGTCGGCGTGGGTTTCCTCCGGGCTCTCCGGTTTCCTCCCACAGTCCAAAAACATGGATCAAGTTAATTGAATTCTCAAAATTGCCCCATATAGAGTGTGTATGTGTGAGTGAGTGTGTGCCCAGCGATGGATTGGCGCCCTGTCCTGGGTCTATCTGCCCAGCGCCCGAGACGTTTTCCCCTGGATGGGCATGGGGAACCCCACCGCGACCCTAATAGAGGATAAGCGGAAGATAATGAATGAATAAATGAATATCACATGGTAGGCGGCATGTGCCGGTGGCTTAGTGGTTAGCATGTTCTCCTCTCAGTGCTGGGGATTCCCGGGTTCGAATCCCCATCTGGGTGGAGTTTCCATGTTCTCCCCGTGTCCGTGTGGGTTTCCTCCGGGTTCTCCGGTTTTCTCCCACAGTCCAAAAACATGGATCAAGTCAACTGAGTTCTCCAAATTGCCCCATATAGAGTGTGTCTGTGTGAGTGAGTGTGTGCCCAGCGATAGATTGGTGCCCTGTCCTGGGTGTAACTGCCCGACGCCCGAGACGTTCTTCCCTGGATGGGCATGGGGAACCCCACCGCGACCCTAATAGAGGAGAAAGTGGAAGATAGTGAATGAATGATTGAATAATATCACATGTGGTACATGAGATAACAACGAAATTATGGGTCACGGACCCCGATTACCCCGTTATTTTAAGGTTATAATTTAAATTAAAATTTTAAAGAAGACAATGAGAATTTTTTTAAAAAATACAAAAATACAGTATATCGATATGTGAAATATAATAATATACAACTATGAATATATATAATATATACAACTACAGATATAATATAGAATATTTTAATATAAATATATTATATAAATATACAGTATGTATATACAGTATATAAAATAAAAAAAATAAATATATATATATATGTGTGTGTGTGTGTGTATATACATATGTATATATATATATATATATATATATATATATATATATATATATATATATATATATATATACACACTATATATAAAAAGTAGTATACAATAGATATAGATTTAGAATATAAAATATAAATATAGCAGCATATAAATGCATATAAACGGTACATGTTAGATGAGATGAGATATTTTTGGTGGGGTGATAACATGTGTGAACGTCTTGTTAGATGGAGTTTGTGAGTCTTAAGTATAACATGTACTACATGTAAGTGAGTAAACAGTAAATTCTCAGTTCTGTAGTCACATTGATCTGGTGGGGGTTTTAGTGCAGCAGTGCTGCTGTAGTTTTATTTAAACACCTCACCACACTGCTGGGATAGGAATAATGCACCAACCCAATAACCCCTGCTCTGTGGTGGTACTATTGGGGTTCTGACCATTAGAACAGAGAACACAGTATGTACTGTAGAACACACACAGATGGACTACAGAATGGAACTGTAGAACTACAAAGTCCATCGTTACAGTGGGTGGAACAATAAGTGGAGCAAAAGGCGTGTCCAATGTTCTAATGGTCAGGGCGTGTTAGCTCAGTGGTCAGGGCGTTGGGTTGTCAATCTGAAGGTTGGGGGTTCAAATCCCAGGTCCACTGAAGTTACCAGTGTGGGTCCTTGAGCAAGACCCTTAACCCTCATTGCTCCAGGGATGTTGTGATTAACCCTGTGCTCACCTTGTAAGTTGCTTTGGATAAAAGCGTCTGCTAAACGACCAAATTCAAGATTCATGTAAATTTTATTATCATTAATATCATATGTGGTAAAGAAGAAAATTTTTAACACAAAAATACAGTATATAGATAAATATACTAATATACAACTATGAATATATATATATATATATATATATATACGACTAATGTGATGTAAATGTAAAATTTTTGATCTGTTTACACACCAAGTGAAACAGCCCAACTCTATCCAATTATGTGGGATTGAATCTTAGACCACTGAAGAAATGGTTCAGTGGAGTTAAGCACTGCTTTGTGTAAAGCAAATCTATTCTGATCCACTGTTCCACTGTTCCTCCATCACGCTCATGTGCACGGCTACAGTTCAGTTAATTGTACTGTAAGTCTATAAATCAGGGTTTTTTCTCTTTTCTGTGCAGTGGGGTGTATTTCCAGGGAACCACCATTGGCATGGCTCCCATAATGAGCATGTGCACCGCTGAGCAGTCTGGCGGCATCGTCATGGTGAGTGGCACAGATTAATCTCTAAAACAAGCTTTGTTCTCGGCTTCCATTCAGTCCGTAAAAGCATTTGTCAACATCAGGCGTTTTTTTTTTGTGTGTGTGTCTGTTTTAGAGCTTTGTTGTTGTAGTGCACTGCTGGAAGTGGATGTGCTTTAGGTGGTTGCTTCGTCCACTTGATGATGTGTAGTGCACTTTCTCAAATACACTATAATTGCACTATTAGGCGGCACATCGCATGTACCGTATTTAAAGGTGGTGTGGTGGTTAGCATGCTCTCCTCTCAGTGCTGGGATTCCAGGTTCGAATCCCAATCTGGGTGGAGTTTCCATGTTCTCCCCGTGTCCGCGTGGGTTTCCTCCGGGTTCTCCGATAACCTCCCACAGTCAAAAAACATGGATTCAAGGTGAACTGGCTGTTCTAAATTGTCCCTATATATATATATATATATAAGGTGGTGTGGTGGTTAGCATGTTCTCCTCTTAGTGCTAGGGATTCCCGGTTCGAATCCCAATCTGGGTGGTGTTCCCCTGTTCTCCCCGTGTCCGCGTGGGTTTCCTCCCACAGTCTAAAAACATGGATTCAAGGTCAGTTGGCTGCTCTATATTGATACTGTGAATGAGTGTGTGCCCTAAAATAAACTGGCACCCTGTGTTGGGTCTATCGTAAGGTTCTCTCCTGGATGGGCATGGAGAGAACTCCACCCCCCTCAACACCAGTAGAGGATTAAGTGGAAGATAATAGATGAATAAATGCCATGCAAAGGAAATAAATTAAAAAAAGTAGAAATTCTATACACAGCTATGTTCCCGTTTGGTGGGTGTGGTCTGAGGTCATGATGGGGCGGAGACTGTGCACTGGAGGCAGGGATGGAATGTATAGCGTATAACCAATTGCATGTCATCCCATCGCTGAAGACCCCCCCCCCCCATCAGGTTCCATGCCCACTCAAGAGTGGCAGGTCCCCAGCACTTTGACAATTGAAGCCACGCCCTCTCCTGAGACCAGGCTCCAGGAATCTCCACTTGTCATGTCCACGCTCCATCCAGAGATCCCTGGTCCAGGGACGTACATCACCGCTGGAGAACAATGAACAAGCCGGCGTCCTGATTGGCTCCTGGGTTTCAGAGAAATTTTTACGGACCGAAGGCCGTATTTCTATCTTCAGAGCACTTTATATGGATATCTGAAGATATTTCCCCAACTTCTGCTGCTCTGTCTGTCTGCTCATTGAGCTCCCGTCCAAAAGCCATGAATACTGAAGACCCCAATAGACCCCAAACAGATTATCTCCAACTGCCTCCTGATGTTGCACTGCACTTCTGCACTTCCCGGATGCAGATGGAATGAACGCAACCCCTCGCTCTACTTGAAAAGATCACGTTCCCCGCTGCCGTCCGCCTGCTCAACACATTATATCAGCGCCGTCCAGAGATGCTCCTCATAAATCTCCGGGATGTATCGATTACAGCAGCAACGTTCTAACGAGGCCGAACATGTGAACGGTCAACGGGGGAAAGAGCAAAAAAATAACCCCCCCCCCAAAAAAAAACCCTGCTGCTCACTTCTGGAAGTGATCAGTGATGATATAGTTATAATGTACAACTATTTAAACAAATTTGTCCCTTCCTTTCCGGCTGGCCTTGGCAGGATGATTAAAGAGCCGTGTCGGCCTCCTCCTCGGTAGATCAGCATGGTTCAATATAACCATCAGTCTTAAGGCCCCACCTCGGCTTCTCGGGCTCCCTGCAGGAAGCTGCTTCCTCTGTTGGACCGTGTTTGGAACCTTCGCCTACAACCTGATGGGCACTCCTGCCGTGGCTTCCGCTGACGACCATAAATAATTATGATCGGCCACAAAATATCCCATGTTTACATGTTCCATATGACCGATACCGTCCGCCGTTCTGTGTCAGATGTTTGTTTTCGTGACGTGCCTGGCTGTGTTAGTATGTGTTTATGCTTCCCTTTACACTCCCTGCCCTGATTTCTTCCATACCTTCGCAAATGTGTGTGTGGGAAGTTCATTTCTTTTTTTTTTTATTTATTTCTTTTTTTTCTTCTCTCTCTATTTTTCATGATTTCATTCTGGACCAGCTCCACGCACCACGGTGTCTGTTCACACTCATAAGCTCACACATGTTCTGCATATATAAAGCTACACCCACACTGAAACAACACGCCGCGCTTTATTTCAGCTTTATCTTTATCCAAAAAATGATTAAGCTGCTTATGGAGAAAGAGTTGCAGCTTTGCCTTCACCCCTCTCGTGCACGGAGCTCTGCCCATTACCCCCTCATCCACCCACCCCGCCTACCCCACTTTGTTTCTGCTCTCAAATTTCAATCACATTGAACTGTGACCCCCATTGCTGCTGACCTTTCGGAGTGCAGCCGGAGAACTAAACTGTGGCATATGAGGCGATGCGCAGCCATGCACTTTATACAAACATGGGGCGTCTGGACTTTTCGAGCTGAATTTATGAATCCGTTTATGAAACATATCTGGAGACCTCGCGGACTCCCGATGAGGTCGACTCTGCGGTTTGATGGGCAGTACAATGAAATCTAACGTTTTGTTCTTTTGTTCTTTGACTTCCTTTCTTTTTTTTTTTTATTTGTTTTTTATTAGTAAGGCCAGGGCATTTGTGTTTAATTCTAACATCAGGCTCTTCGGGGAAATAAATCATGAAGTGATTTTTATACGATTTTATTACATTCACAATTAGTCGCTTTTTATCCAAAGCGATTCACATGCGAGAGAACAACGCGCGGCAGAAAGTTCTTGAGGAACCTGCTAAACGGCAGCATTCAGCTCATTATCCTCCACTTATTCCTGGGGGGGGGTTCCCCATGCCCATCACCATCCATAGGAGAACGTTTCAAGCGCAGGACAGGGCACCAATCCATTGCTGAGCATATATATTCATCCATCGTGGGGGGTCGTGGGGGGGTTCCCCATGCCCATCCAGGGGAGAACGTTTCAGGCTCGAGGCAGATACACCCAGGACAGGGCGCCAATCTATCGCTGGGCACACACCTATACACACAAACACAGTCTATATGGGGCAATTTCAAGAACTCAGTTGAACTTGATCCATGTTTTTGGACTGTGGGAGGAAACCGGAGAACCCGGAGGAAACCCACACGGACACGGGGAGAACATGGAAACTCCACCTAGATTGGGATTCGAACTGGGAATCCCCAGCGCTGAGAGGAGAACATGCTAAACACTAAGCCACTGTGCTGCCCATATATATATATATAGGGACAATTTAGAACGACCAATTCACCTTGAATGCATGTTTTTGGACTGTGGGAGGAAATCGGAGAAACTGGGGGACCCACGTGGATAAGGGGAGAAGATGGCAACTCCGCACAGATCGAGATTTGAACCTGGCTCCCCAGTGCTGAGAGGAGAACATACCAATCATCATTAATAATTATTTGACAATCTGGTTTCAAGGCCTAGATTTTCCTATCTTATCTATATGTATAAAGTTTAATGTGTGTGTGTGTGTGTGTGTGTGTGTGTGTGTGTTCTCTATACAACATTTGACATTCTTTCTCTTTAGAACCCCCCCCCCACCCCCCCGACCCTAGTAGAGGATAAAGTGGAAGATAATGGCTGGATATTAATATATAAATCTCTAAGTGTTCATTAGGTGTGACATGTAGCGCCTCCTTTCTGAAGTTCGACTAATTTTAACGCGAGTGCGTTATAACAACCTGTTTGGCATCGCCGTGTTTTGAAGACTTTATGGAGCTTTGCGCAGCGTGCAGTGATTGTGAAAAGCAATTACGGTTAGTTGTAGCATCAGGGCCACATCAATTAGTTTCCTCGGTATGAAAGAAGACTCGGGCTATTTCCAGTGAAAGAAAAACAAATGCACGCATCGAAATGTTAGTTAAAATGTAATCTTAGGAGGCCAGCTGCAGCGTAATTGACCCGAACCCCTCCGCTGTGGTGAACACAGGAGAGTAATTGGGTTTACTCGCTTGGAAATGAAAACGATCACTCTTTGGAAAGTGTAGCCCTGCTGCTGGTGGTGTCATGCTGGGAGGACGTTGATTTATCTGTAAACATGTGCGGAGGCAAATAATAAGGACTCTCACTTTGTCTTTCTCCACCCCTCACCTCCTGTTTCCCCCTCTCAGGACCACTCGGATAACCCCCTCGGAGCGGCAGTCACCCTGGCGCATGAGCTTGGCCACAACTTCGGAATGAACCACGACACCCCAGAGAGGGGGTGTGGCTGCAGGGTGACGGCAGACCGAGGCGGCTGCATCATGACCCCATCAACAGGGTACGAGTTTGTTTTTATTATTATTATTTTTTATTTTAATTAAACACCATTCGAGGTTTTTCCATTCCGTTACTTCGACCATTTCCGCTTAAAGAGCCGGTTCGCAGCGCTGATTCATTTTGCAAATGACACACTGCTGCAATTACACCCGAGGCAACGTGTAAGCACAGACACTCCTGATTCATTCCACAAACACTCCTGATTCATTTGTATATTACCTCCATGTCTCATATAGTTTTACAATTACAGACTGTAGTCCATCTGTGTTCTTTGTTGGTTCTCAGGACTCACACACTCTATATGGGGCAATTTGGAGAATTCAATTGACTTAATCGGCGACGTGGTGGCTTAGTGGTGAGCACGTTCTCCTCCCAGCACTAGGGATTTCCGGTTCGAATCCCCATCTGGTTTCCCTTGTTTCCATGTTCTCCCCGTGTCCGTGTGGGTGTCCTCCGGGTTCTCCGGTTTCCTCTCACAGTCCAAAAACATGGATTAAGGTCAATAGAGTTCTCCAAATTGCCACATATAGAGTGTGTTTGTGTGAGTGAGTGTGTACCCAGTGATAGATTGGCGCCCTGTCCTGGGTCTATCTTCCCAGCGCCCAAGACGTTCTCCCCTGGATGGGCATGGGGAACCCCCCCGCGACCCTAATAGATGATAATGCGGAAGATAATGAATGAATAAATTGACTTGATCCATGTTTTTGGACTGTGGGAGGAAACCGGAGACCCCGGAGGAAACCCACGCGGACACGGGGAGAACATGGAAACTCCACCCAGATGGGGATTCGAACCTCGTGCTGAGAGACGTGCTACCGTGCCGCTATATATATATATATATATTCATTTATTATCTCCCGCTTATCCTCTATTAGGGTCGCGGTGGGGTTCCCCATGCCCATCCAGGGGAGAACGTCTCGGGCACTGGGCAGATAGACCCAGGACAGGGCGCCAATCCATCGCTGGGCACACACTCACTCACACAGACACACTCTAAACGGGGCAATTTTGAGAATTCAATTAACTTGATCCATGTTTTTGGACTGTGGGACGAAAACCGGAAAACCCGGAGGAAACCCACGCAGACACGGGGAGAACGCTGAGAGGCGAACGTGCTAACCACTAAGCCACCGTGCCGCTCTTTTATATATATATATATATACACACCCCAGAGAGGGGGTGTGGCTGCAGGGTGATGGCAGACCGAGGCGGCAGCATCATGACCCCATCAACAGGGTATGAGTTTTTTATTTTTTATTTTAATTAAACACCATTCAAGGTTTTTCCATTCCGTTACTTCGACCATTTCCGCTTAAAGAGCCGGTTCGCAGCGCTGATTCATTTTGCAAATGACACACTGCTGCAATTACACCCGAGGCAACGTGTAAGCACAAACACTCCTGATTCATTCCATATGCATATTAAGCATTGACAGAGCAACAGCAGGTTCTTTCCTGGCAACCCTTGATTATGAGTTATGCTTAGTTGGCCCAGCGGTAATTAAAATGCGTTATGAGGCCGAGGGCCTGCGAACAAACAACGTGTGTACGTCTCCTGGTTTTGCATGTCGCTGTAATGACTGTCATTACGTTACGTACACTCGGCCTCGTGACTGCAGGCTGCCGTCGCATACACACTGTACACACTGCCTTGCAGGCTTCATATCCTACCTCTTGTTTTTCGAGCCTGCAAAGAGCACGACACTCTTTATGGGATGCTAACCATAATACATGAGTTTATATATTTTTTTATCATTATTGTTGAGCTTGTTGTTATCATGTCTTAAGGCGGATCATATTTTTTTTTGTAGTTTTTTAAGAATTAGCAGACAGATCTTAAAATTGCCCCCTCTTTTTAGATGTGAGGATGAATATTTTAATAAAAAGGCCGTAAGGGCTGCGTTTGCTGCAGAGACTGACAAACGGGGGGGGGGGGGTGTTTCAGTAGATGACAGGCCTCTGTGTCGTGACTCTGTGAGGTTGGAAACCGAGAACCAGCGTACGTTGTGTTGATTAACTGCAACTGCCGTTCGGAGGGAAGCGGGGTCAGAAATTCCACTGTTGCCGTCCCGTTTCCATCCCCTTCCTGCTGAGTTACGGGGAGTAGGTGATGTCACGTTGCAGACATTCATATTTAAAGCACGGAAATCCATCAGCGGTACCAGATAAATCTTTCATCAGGAATATGCTATTTCCATTGTGTCGGGTTGGTGTTGCTTACGTAAGCGACGGCTGGTCAGAGTTACACACCGAGTTTATAAAATGTCATGCATATGCAGTACCAGACGTTTGGACACGCCCCCTTTTTTGCTCCATCGACTATTTCCTCCACGTCTCATATAGTTTTACAATTACAGACTGTAGTCCATCTGTGTTCTCTGTTGGTTCTCAGGACTCGCACACTCTATATGGGGCAATTCGAAGAATTCAATTGACTTGATCCATGTTTTTGGACTGTGGAAGGAAACCGGAGAACCCGGAGGAAACTCACGCGGACACGTGGAGAACATGGAAACTCCACCCAAATGGGAATTCGAACCGGGAATCCCTAGTGCTGAAAGGAGAACATGCCAACAACTAAGCCACCGTGCCGCCCATATATATTTATATATCCATTCATCTATTATCTTCCGCTTTATCCTCTACTAGGGTTCCCCTTGCCCATCCAGGGGAGAACGTTTCAGGTGCTGGGCAGATACACCCAGGACAGGGCACACACGCACTCACACAGACACACTCTATATGGGGCAATTTGGAGAACTCAATTGACTTGATCCATGTTTTTGGACTGTGGGAGGAACCCGGAGAACCTGGAGGAAACCCACGGGGAGAACATGGAAACTCCACACAGAAGGGGATTCTAACCGGGAATCCCTAGTGCTGAGAGGAGAACATGCTAAACCACTAAGCCACCGTATTTGAACATTCCCAATCATATAGATGGATTTGTAGTCTTACCTTTTATAGACTGTAGTCCCCTGTTGGTTCTGTGTTCTCTGTTGGTCAGGATCATCACAGAACAGGTACCATTTGGGTGGTGGATTGTTTATTGTCAGTTCTGCAGTGACACTGATGTGGTGAGGGTTTTTTTTAGTGCAGCAGTGCTGCTGGAGCTTTATTTAAACACCGCAGTGACACTGCTGGGATAGGAATAATATACTCAACCAAATAATCCCTGCTCTGTGGTGGTACTATTGGGGTCCTGTGCATTAGAGAACAGAGTACACAGTATGTACTGTAGTCTACAAACAGATGGACTCCAGTCTGGAACTGTAGATCCATCTTTAATGTAAGTGGAAAGGAGAACATGGAAATCAAAAATTAGGTGTGTCCAAACTTTGGACCAGTACTGTGTGACACAAAATATTTTTGTAAGTGATTTAAATAAGGAAGCATAAACACTGGCGTGCAGCTGGGCAGTGTGATATACTGACAGCAGTATAATTTGGTTTATATGAGCAGGTGATGCGTTCTCAAACGGCCCTCCAGCTTCTTTTCCACGAACAATGTCATTATCACGGTGTTCTTTTTTTTCCTCCATTGCCTACATCAATCATTTCCAGCATTTATGTTCAACTCAATGGAAAAGTACAATGTCGTGATAATGGCTTCATTGTTTTTACTGATGTAGGTACAATGGCGAGCCGTTTTTTCACTTCATCCACTTTTTAATTGAGGGGGTTTCTGGAAAAATGACAGCAAAATGACAAAGAAACTTAAAATGAGTTTACTTAACATCTCATCTCAATTTCATCTCTTTATCTTCCGCTTAATCCTCTGCTAGAGTCGCAGGGGGGTGTTTCCACATGCCCATTCAGGGAAGAACGTTTCGGGCGCTGGGCAGATACACCCAGGACTGCCCATACACTCACCCATTTGGTCATTTAGCAGACGCTTTTATCCAAAGCGACTTACAAGGTGGGCGGCACGGTGGCTTAGTGATTGGCACGTTCTCCTCTCAGCACTAGGGATTCCCGGTTCAAATCTCCATCTGTGTGGAGTTTCCATGTTCTCCCCATGTCCGCGTGGGTTCTCCAGTTTCCTCACACTGTATATTCAGGTCAGCTGACCTCAGAACTGAACACAGACCTGACGGACTGCAGCAGACCCCAGATCAGAGTTACATTTTTGGTCAGCCAGTGTACAAGTGATCAGCAGGCATTAACATATTGAATGATGGGAGATCTGAATAGGTGGACTCATTAATAAGTCATAATTAACTCATTAATTTGTACATTTTTAATGGTACAAGTTAAAACAGGGGCGGCACGGTGGCTTAGTGGTTAGCATGTTCTCCTCTCAGCACTAGGGATTCCCGGTTCAAATCTCCATCTGGGTGGAGTTTCCATGTTCTCCCCGTGTCCATGTGGGTTTCCTTCGGGTTCTCTGGTTTCCTCTCACTGTCTAAAAACATGGATCAAGTCAACTGAATTCTCCAAATTGCCCCATGTAGGGTGTGTTTGTGTGAGTGAGTGTGTGTCCAGCGATAGATTGGCGTCCTGTCCTGGGTGTATCTGCCCAGCGCCCGACACGTTATCCCCTGGATGGGTATGGGGAAACCCCCCCCCCCCCGCGACCCTAATAGAGGTTTTTAATACACAGTGAATAAGCACCACTCAGCCCTGTACGATTCTTATCAGGTGAAAGGGAAACACTACGATTTCAGAGATGTTTGCAAAAACAAGCTGCATTAAAATGAACAGCAGCTCAGTTCAGGAAGGAAGATGCTATTTTCGGGCTTTTGTTTGCGCTGGACCTCTGTGAAGCCAGTTAATGTCCAGGAGGCAGGCCACAGGCGTCTGAACACTATCATCACCACCTGTGCTTTCCTATCCGGCAGCTAATTCACCTCTCAGCTTCTCCCACCGATGGCAATTTGGAGATCCCTTCTTCACAGTTAAAGCTGAGGGGCTTTAAGGTTTGCACTTGGTATTTGAGGTGAATGTGGAATGGACCGCTGAAGTCGTTTTTGCCACTTTAAAGTCGGCACCGTGTCACTTATACTCTGGGACTAAGCAGATTTTCAATAGCACACATTTTTAAAAAAAGATGGCCTCCATCTCTTTCTGTGAAGTTTTAATACGTTCAGAACTGGAGTTGTCACCGAATCACCGAATCACTGAATTACGAGATAGTTAAAGGACCAAGATACTAATGTCACATAAGATACATAAAGATTTACAGTTACATTAGGCTTTTAATAGGTTTGTGCTTATTGGTAAAGAAGAAAAAAAGAACATAGGGATACATGAACTTCAAAAAAAAAAAAATATATATATATATATATTATATACAGAACCTTGTCAAGTTTACAGACCCACATTATATATCCATAATCTTCCACTTTATCCTTTACTAGGGTCGCATGGGGGCCATGCAGGGGAGAATGTTTTGTGCACTAGGCAGATACACCAAGGACAGGGTTTGGACCCACGTGGACACAGGGAGAACATGCAAACTCCACACAGATTGGTATACGAACCTGGGTCCACAGCGCTGAGTCATCTGATGTACAGTATATACATAATCTGATATATATATATATATATATATATATATATATATATATATATATATATATATATAGGCAGCATGGTGGTTTAGTGGTTAGCACGTTCGCCTCTCGATTCCCGGTTCGAATCCCCATCTGGGTGGAGTTTCCATGTTCTCCCCGTGTCTGCGTGGGTTTCCTCTGGGTTCTCCGGTTTCTTCCCACAGTCCAAAAACATGGATCAAGTCAATTGAGTTTTCCAAATTGCCCCATAAAGAGTGTGTCTGTGTGAGTGAGTGTGTGCCCAGCGATGGATTGGTGCCCTGTCTTGGGTCTATCTGCCCAGCGCCCGAGACGTTCTCCCCTGGATGGGCATGGGGAACCCCCCCGCGACCCTAATAGAGGATAAGGCGGGAGATAATGAATGAATGAATGAATATATATATATATATATATATATATATATATATATATATATATATATATATATATATATATATATATATATATATATACATACAGAAATATAGATAGATATATTTATATAGATATAAATATACATAGATTCTTATATATCTATATATATCTAGACCCTCGTATATAAAGAACCTCATATTCACATCCACGCTTACTATCCCTGGTTGGTAGCTGGCGTATGATAAAAAGAAATGCATAAAAACACCAAACCCAACACCAAACATCGCAATGAAAAAGAGGTTTAAAAGATATTTTTTTCATTAAAACCATGAAGAGTGATAACAAAAGGTACCAACTCTAATTTTCATTGTGAGCTGATCACCGAGGGCTGTCTATCTGTTATCTAAGGCGCAGTGTGCTTCACACCGTCTGTAGCTTCTGAGCAATAGAATCCCGATATGAATGTCGGAGGCTGCCGGCCGTTGCTGTGTGCAGGACGCCGGATGGCACAGCTTCAGGGCATGTGAGGTTGGTGAGATTACTACCAAAGCGCCGCTGTAGACACTGTGTTTATTTTCAATAGCTACAAACATATAAAGACCTTGGTTGCATGCGGAAGACGGTGTGAATTCACATCCCTGCTGCTGAATTCTGTCCTCTGGAGTTCTGTTTTCCTGTCTTTCTTTCGTTCTCCTCTAAATAAAAGGCTCAGTGTGTCACTGCAGCTTCCTGTAAATATTTCTTCTCTGTCCTTGTTACCCGGCATCAATGTGACACTGCCCCACTGGCAGAACCGCTGTGTGTATATTATCGATCAGTTCCCATGCTCCATTATCTCTGCTTAACAGTTTTTCTCGGCTTTTCGCTGATTTATTATGTTTTTGCCGAGATGTCCTTTGTTCACATGTATTCTGCTTATTATTATGTATAATGTATTGTGACATTGAGGGTGTGTATGAGTAATATGGACACTGCCCGTGAACTTGAGCACCATATTCTGATTGATTGCTATGGTTACCTTATATGGTCTGGCTGGGCGGGGTTAAGTATCCTCATTTGCATAAAAACCATGTTTCTTAATTAATTGGATGTTTTATGTGTCCGAATGTGTTGTACTCTGTGAGTACAAAAAAATGTTGAGTTGGATATTTCAAATTTGCTGTTGTCAAAAGCACGGCATGATGGGTAACGGTGTGGACTAATGAGTGCACACAAAAATCGCTAACATATATTAAAATAAATATAATTAATTAGCGAACGGCACGGTGACTTAGTGGTTAGTATGTTCTCCTCTCAGCACTAGGGATTCCCGGTTTGAATCCCAATCTGGGTGGAGTTTCCATGTTCTCCCCGTGTCTGCGTGGGTTTCCTCCGGGTTCTCCGGTTTCCTCCCACAGTCTAAAAACATGGATCAAGTCAATTGAGTTCTCCAAATTGCCCCATATAGAGTGTGTGTGTGTGAGTTTGTGCCCTGCGATAGATTGGCGCCCTGTCCTGGGTGTATCTGCCCAGCGCCCGAAACGTTCTTCCCTAAATGGGCATGGGGAACCCCCCCACGACCCTAATATAGGATAAAGCGGAAGATAATGGATGGATAATGGATTAGCTAATATGACAATAACATAATAATAATAAGACTTCAGAGAAAGAAGCAAAGTGAGAATCCGATAACTAAATTCTTAATGCCCTCTGTGTTGGGCTTAATTAGGATTAAGCCTAATTACCAGGTAATTAAATGACATCCTGGTTTTTTTTTTTTGCCGCTCTCTGAATGCCGGTCTCTCTTTGTTTTTTGCTTTTTTCTGTGCAGGTACCCGTTCCCCACTGTGTTCAGCTCCTGCAGCAAGAAGGACCTACTGGTGAGTTTGGAGAAAGGCGTGGGCATGTGTCTCTTCAACATGCCTGAGGTCAAGGTGCTGTACGGAGGACAGAAGTGCGGTAATGGATACGTAGAGGAGGGGGAGGAGTGTGACTGTGGGGATATTGAGGTGAGCCAGTGTATACAGATGTGATCATTCTGGAGACGATGTATTTAATAATTTATCTAGTTAAACTTCATTTCCAAGCTTTTCACAGCCACGTTTCAATAAAAAGTGAAAAAGTAGGAAATCCTAGAAGTCTGTTGTTGGTTCTGTGTTCTCTGTTGGTTCTCAGGAGCATCACAGAACAGGTATCATTTGGGTGGTGGATTGTTTATTGTCAGTTTTGCTGATGTGGTGAGGGGGGTTTTAGTGCAGCAGTGCTGCTGGAGTTTCAAGGGCTTGTGACCGGAAGGTCCCCGGTTCGATTCCCGATCCTGCCAAGTACCACGACTGAAGTGCCCTTGGGCAAGGCACCTATCCCCAATTGCTCCCGGGCGCCGTATTCAAGGCTGCCCACCGCTCCGGGCACGTGTGCCCACTTTAGCAGTGTGTGTACATATGTGTGTGTTTTACTGCATGGATGCGTTAATTGTGGACAAATTCCTCTGTGTGTATGCACCGCAGGCTAATAAATCACTTTATCACACCTCAGTGACACTGCTGGGATAGGAATAATGCACCGATTGAAAAACCCCTGCTCTGTGGTACTACTATTGGGGTTCTGGCAATTAGAGAACAGAGTACACAGTATGTACTGTAGAACACACAGATGGACAATTACAAAGTCCATCTTTACAGTAAGTGGAACTGAGAACATGGACAATAAGTGGAGCAAAAGAAGGCGTGGCCAACCTTTTGACCAGTCCTAAATAACAACTTCAACCCTCATCCTAATTGAGTCTCGTCATTTGCCCATTAAGTATTTTATATATATCATTAAAGCGTTATAATCCGGTCCCATGACATGAACACCGCTGTATAAATCCACTCACAGACAGATGCTTTGGCCCAAATCATTTTTGGGAGAAAATCTAGCAATCCGAGCACCTCAGCCACCCCCCCCCCACCACACACACACACACACACACAAACCCCCCCCCACCTCACTTCCCCACATGCACAAGTCTTTATACACTATTAAGTATTTCCGTTCACTTGTATATTGCCGAAAATAAATAACACTGCCAGATTAGAACCGAGAGCAGGTCCAAGACGAAGGACGTCCAACTAACATTATCCTGAGCTTAAACCCAGGACATTTTACAAGACGTGGACTTGATCCCAGACTGAATCACCACATTACTGACGAATCGCAGCGTATGAGAACCAATAACCCATTGAGTTCCCATGTAGTGCGCAAACGGCCTCGCCAAGTCCACTTGTAGATAATGACACAGTCGACGCGAGATCCGTAATAGAAACGTCTTTTACTCGGTCCATCCCGTCTCGGGTATCTTATGTGTATGCAAATCGGTTGGTTGGGATGTAATAGAAGAAAGTTAAATAGAGACCATGTTGTTGAGATCAGGTTATTTTTGGCTGTTTTGTTATAGCACTAAATAATATCCACCCATCCATTATCTTCCACTTTATCCTATATTAGGGTCGTGGGGGGGGGTTCCCCAGGACAGGGCGCCAATCTATCGCTGGGCACACTCACTCACTCACAAACACACTCTATATGGGGCAATTTGGAGAATTCAATTGACCTTGATCCATGTTTTTTGGACTGTGGGAAGAAACCGGAGAACCCAGAGGAAGCCTACGCAGACATGGGTAGAACATGGAAACTCCACCCACATTGGGATTCGAACCGGGAATCCTTAGCGCTGAGAGAACAGGCCAACCACTAAACCACCTGTGCACTAAATAATACAATTGTTTTTTTTCCCTAAGAGAATTTGTAAGCATTGTTCTAAAACTCATCATTGAAGACCATTTTCTTGTATCTCTGTCATTTATCAGACATCATTACCTCTCATCAACATTCTGCAGACAAACCGATCGATTTCCCTTTAAAATCCTTTAAAGCTGAATTAAATACACCCGTCATGTTTTCTGATTTCCTCCGTGGTGCTTGTTGATATTCCTGTGGGTTAATGTCTTAAGGCCGTGGTTGGGAAAAAGCCACATGATTGACTTTTGTTTTAAACTTCTGACATTGGGCTGTATCCTGCACACCGCGCACGGCATTTGCATAGTGATTGGCATGTTCTCCTCTCAGCGCCGGGGAAACAGGTTCGAATCCCAATCCTGGTGGAGTTTCCATGTTCTCCACCGTGTCTGCGTGGGTTTCCTCCGGGTTCACCGGTTTCCTTCCATAGCCCCAAAAAATTAATTGAATGCTCCAAGTTGCCCCATATAGAGTGTGTTTGTTTGAGTAAGTGTGTGCCCAGCAATAGATTGCCTGGGTGTATCTACCCAATGTCTGAAACGTTCTCCTCTGAATGGGCATGGTGCATGGCAAACCACCCCTCTCCACCCCATTTGACCCTAGTAGAGAATTAAGCGGAAGATAATGGATGGATGGATGGACTTACAAGTATCCCAGCCCTATAGCTGGGGTCAGAACACAGGGTCAGTCACGATACAGTGGCCCCTGGAGCAATCAGGGTTACAGGGCTTGCTTCAGGACCGGCATTGGCAACTTCAGTGGGCCTGGGATTTTAACTCATAACCTTCTGATTGATAACACACTGCTCTGCCATACTGTAAATGTAAACACATATGCTTTTATTGTTGTTGATGTTTAAACTTGTATAATTCACCTTTAAGTCTTATCCTCTCTCATTTTAGGAATGTATGAACCCCTGCTGTAATGCCAGCACCTGCACTCTGAAGGCCAACGCAGTGTGTGCACATGGACAGTGTTGTGAAGACTGCCAGGTTACTCAGAAACACAAACATCGCTTTGGTTTATTATTCTTAATAAATCCATTTAAACCATCGTGTACAAGGAGTTTAAAGACATGTCTCCTATTGTATTACATAACATTAACCTTTGAAGATGCCACTCTAAAAATATTTAAATACATTATGTGTTTATTTCAATACATTATTTATTGTTCTCATTATGTAGAGTTTGATAGTTCAGTGAATTGAGTGTAGGGTTTAAATCCTAATTTCACAGAATGTGGGCCCTTGAGCAAGGCCCTTTGCTGTCTTTGCTTGGGGTGGGAGTGGGGGGTAATCATGGCTGACCCTGTGCTCTGACCCCTCAATTTGGGTTACTTTTAATTTGCTTTGGGTAAAAGTGTCTGCTGAATGAATGTAAATGACTTCATGGGCTTTGAGGTTCCTGACACCCTAATCATTATTAATTTATAATTAACAAGAAGTAATTATAGTGACCAGAGCCAATGCATTTTTTTTACATTATTTTCTCACCCCACTCTGTCTGTGGCTCTCTCTGTCTGTGACACTCTCTGTCTGTGACACTCTCTCTGTCTGTGGCTCTCTCTGTCTGTGACACTCTCTGTCTGTGACACTCTCTGTCTGTGGCTCTCTCTGTCTGTGACACTCTCTGTCTGTGACACTCTCTCTGTCTGTGACTCTCTGTGTCTGTGACTCTCTCTGTCTGTGACACTCTCTCTGTCTGTGACTAAGTCTCTGTCTGTGACTCTCTTTGTCTGTGACACTCTCTCTGTCTGTGACACTCTCTCTGTCTGTGACTAAGTCTCTGTCTGTGACTCTCTCTGTCTGTGACACTCTCTCTGTCTGTGACTAAGTCTCTGTCTGTGACTCTCTCTG
>JAFMOD010000119.1:738109-772307 GCA_019802435.1 Corydoras maculifer
TGACTCTCTCTCTCTGTTTGTGACTCTCTCTGTCTGTGACTCTGTCTTGTACAGATCTTTGACTTTTAATATGACCCACTTATCATTACCCAATCGGCTTGAAATTTACATTTAAAATTTGCGTACATAATTATGCCGCCTAATAATGTTAATGTAAAATTTATATGTAAATGTGAAAGTATTAATGAATTCATTTTAAATGAGGAAAAATATTCAGACGGCTTAGTGGTTAGCACGTTCGCCTCTCAGCGCTAGGGATTCCCGGTTCGAATCCCCATCTGGGTGGAGTTTCCATGTTCTCCCCGTGTCTGCGTGGGTTTCCTTCGGGTTCTCCGGTTTCTTTCCACAGTCCAAAAACATGGATCAAGTTAATTGAATTTTCCAAATTGCCCCATATAGAGTGTGTCTGTGTGAGTGAGTATGTGCCCAGCGATGGATTGGCGTCCTGTCCTGGGTGTATCTGCCCAGCGCCCGAGACGTTCTCCCCTGGATGGGCATGGGGAACCCCACCGCGACCCTAATAGATGATAATGCGGAAGATAATGAATGAATGAAAAATATTCTCTATTTATTGGTTGAGAAAAGAAGATCTTTTTAAAAAACGTTTTTTTAAGGTTACGTGTTATTGATTGTATTCATTGAGCCCATATAATACTGTATGATGTACATGGTGTGCTCATTGTTCCACAGATAGCTTATTAAGCCACGTATTTCGGTCCAATGTATATTCATCTGTATTTCTAGCTAAAGCCTGCAGGGACCTCATGCAGAGAGTCGACCAATGCGTGTGATCTGCCGGAGTTCTGCACGGGTTCCGATCCTCACTGTCCGGCTAATGTTTACCTGCATGATGGCCACGTGTGTCACGAAGTGGATGGTCACTGCTACAATGGCATCTGTCAAACACATGAGCAGCAGTGCATCACACTGTGGGGTCAGGGTGAGTTGGATGATGATGTGATTTCTTAGGATTGTAAATCTGATTTAAAGAGAATGGACCGAGTGAAATAAATACCTTGAACTGACTGGTAATGAGACTGAAACAGGTTGGCACTTTATCACAGGCATATGGCATATTCACACACACACACACATACACACACACACACACACACACACACACAAACTCAAACCATACTATACCATTTCTTCATTTCACCCTCATGCCTCACAAACCCTGTTTACTCTCCATATTTTTCTTAAAGCTCATTGTCACCTCGCTTTTATGATGGAAAGACGCGAGTGGAACGCGATTGCTGGCCTTACACCTGATTTTCATTTTATAGACGATGAATTCCAAAATGAAAAGCCGTATTCATTTAGAAATTAAATTCAGCTGAGAAACAGAGAATCAGTAAAATGATGGCATGAATATTTCAGATCTCAGATCTCTGCTTGCAGAGTGAAATGTAAGTTCTGTGTCTGAACACATCTTTAGTTTTACTTCACTTATTTTAAACTCCATTGTTTATGCATTAATTCTGTTCACTAGTTGGTTGTCTGCACCCTACTGCTCCCCCCCCCAACACACACACACACACACACACCTACACACAACCACATGTTGACAATTTAGCATATTTGTGTATTATTTAAAATTATATAAAATACATGTATGTACATTTGAACTTATCATAATTTAAAAAAAACATATAGGTGTGTGTGTGTGTGTGTGTGTGTGTGTGTGTGTGTGGGTATGTACATGTATGTGGTTGTTCATGATGTGATTGTGTATATATTGTGTCTGTGTGTGTGTGTGTGCGGGTGTGTGTGTGTGTGGGCATGTACATGTATGTGGGTGTGCACGATGTGATTGTGTGTAGAGTAAGTGTATGTGTGTGTGTGTGTGTGTGTGTGTTGGTATGTACATGTATGTGGGTGTGCACGATGTGATTGTGTGTACATTGTGTGTGTGTGTGTGTGTGTTGGTATGTACATGTGTGTGGGTGTGCACGATGTGATTGTGATTGTGTGTACATTGTGTGTGTGTGAGTGTGTGTGTGTGGGGGGGGNGTGTGTGTGTGTGTGTGTGTGCGCTCGCACTGTAGGTGCGAAGCCAGCTCCGGGCATCTGCTTCGAGAGGGTGAACTCAGCAGGCGATCCATATGGAAACTGTGGAAAAGACTCCAAAGGCTCATTTGCAAAGTGTGAAGCACAGTGAGAATCCTGCGTCTTACGTTCTTTCTCCTGCCGCTAAATGAAAATGAGAGGTGTTGAACATCACTCTGCCTCCACCGGCGTTTTCATCCGCCCTCCCACGCAAAGCGACGCCTCGCTGAGACCATTCAGTTTACAGAACCAAAACAAAATGATCTTATACAGGGGGGGTGGGAGGGGTAAGGGGGGGGGCTGCGTCACGGCGATTTACATAAATAGGTGGCACTTGTTAAACACTCTGCACTAATTGAAATGAGATAGACAAGCGTCAAGTGCTTCAGTGATCAGGAAACCATCCCATGATGGAGGTAATTATTATGATGACTGAAGTGGACAGAGACAGACGGGTGGAGGGAGGGAGGGAGGGAGGGGGAACCACTGATTGCGCCTTCATTAAACAAACCCACAATCTTTTCTTCATGTTCTGTCAGAAGCCTTTATCTCTTATTTGGTCGTGATTTATATTCTTTTATATAACAGGTAGCTTTGACTTCGTAGATGAACGAGTATCCAAAATTTTACAGAACAGTCATGACACCTACAACGTCCTACAGATTAGAGACAGAGACACCGTGGTCTAAAGGCGGGAGAGGAAGCTGGACGTGGCAGAGATAAGAAGAGCTCGGAGAAGATTAGAAATGAGTTTATTAAAACAGCATCATGTAGGCAACATCTTTTGAGCACTGATGAAGGATTAGAGAGGTTCTCAACGGGTTCCAACCCGGGACCCACATGTTCTCATGATCATTACGTCATGACTTTTATAGAACACAAACCAAACAAAGTTATTTTTAAAGAATTGCCTGCAAAAACACTTTTAAACATACAGTACATTTGCATGTAAAGTAACTTTAAGACATGTTTAAAAAAACGGAGGAGGTGGTAAGACGCCTGAAGTGCTTCGTCCTGTTTTGAGCAAGTTGTTGGCAGACACTTTTGTGATGCCTCCAGCTCAGGAAGTCGTTATTTTTAAAAACCACCAGCTGGTCGTTATGGGATGTTGTGGGATGTTTCGTTTGTAAATGTCGCATTTGTTTTGGTGGTTTCATGATCTCATGAGCCAGCATTTCACTACAAATAACACCCTGGGGTTTCTGTCCGTGTTTGTCCTTAATGAATAAAAATACACATCTCAAATACTCCAGATTATATTTTCGTTTTTGCCTCCGAACATCATCAAAAATTTAAAGAAAAGGGTAACCGGATGGTAAATGGATGGTGGTTACCATAGCAAAGAGAATGCTCTGTGCGTCTGACACGTGCCTCTCTCTGTTTTTCTACAAAACCAGATGAGCATTAATTATTAATTAATTAATTTGTTAATTTAATCCTTTATTTTTTTACAAGTTGTTTGCAACGCGACCAAAACATGTCCGCGCCCCAAAATTGGGTCCCAACCAGTTGAGAATTGCAGGATGACATGAAAGCTATAAGTTGCAGTTTTAAGGCCGATGACTTCTAGACAACACAGTTCGGAGGACAAAATATTTAAAGAAAACAAATGTCAAACTAGTCCATCTGTGTGATAAGTGGGAAAAACGGGCGGTGTGTCTGAACTTTTGACTCAGAGTGTATATTTATGTGCTTTGAATTACCCCAGAGCAACTTGCGTGGAAATCACACATCACTCTTTGTTCACTTAACTCATAAATAATTTCCGTCAACTAAAAGAAATTCGGTGTTTTGCAGAGATGCACAATGCGGCAAGATCCAGTGTCAGGGCGGGGCTAACAGACCTGTGATTGGCACCAATGCTGTCTCCATAGAGACCAACATCCCCTTGCCTGAAGGTGGCCGAATCCTGTGCCGGGGGACCCACGTGTACCTGGGTGATGACATGCCTGATCCAGGGCTGGTGCTGACTGGCACTAAGTGTGGCACTAACATGGTGAGCAAAGTAAAAGCAATATGACATGCCCGTTTGCGACGGTAGTATTTTTTTTTTAAATAAATCTAATGGGCGCGGTAGCTCAGTGTTTAGTGTATTGGACTATCAATCTGAAGGTTAGGGGTTCAAGTCCCAGGTCCCCCAATGTGGGTCCTTGAGTAAGACCCTTAACCCTCATTGCTCCAGGGATGTTGGGATGTTAAGGTGGGGTTCTCCATGCCCATCCAGGGGAGAAGGTTTCGGCGCTGGGCAGATAGACCCAAGACAGGACGCCAATCTATCACTGGGCACACACTCACTCACACAGACCCACTCTATATGGGGCAATTTTGGAGAATTCAATTAACATGATCCATGTTTTTGGACTGTGGGGAAAAACTGGAGAACCCGGAGGAAACCCACGTGGACACGGGGAGAACATGGAAACTCCGCCCAGGTTGGGATAATCCCTGTTGCTGAGAGCCAAACGTGCCAACCACTAAGCCACCGTGCCGCCCTACCTTGTAAGCCGCTTTGGATAAAAGCGTCTGCTAAACGACCAAATGTAATGTAACTGTAAATGTAAATGTAATGGAAAACTTTGCTTTCTCCTCCCCATTTGGTTCTATTTTAACAGGTTTATTAAACTGGTTTCATTTCGAATCAGTGTGTGCAGATCATCTGTGAGATAAGATAAGATAAGATAAACCTTTATTTGTCCCACAATGGGGAAATTCACATTTCTCAGCAGCAGATACAGAGGAGGGTGAAAAGGTATCCAGTCATTAAAGAGATTCAAACTAGGAAAATTTTTTAAACACAGTTAGAAATCTATATATACAAGATAAAAATCTAATTTTCTAATTTTAGTTATGTACAGGGGCGGCACGGTGGCTTAGTGGTCAGCACGTTCTCCTCTCAGCGCTAGGGCTTCCCGGTTCGAATCCCCATCTGGGTGGAGTTTCCATGTTCTCCCCGTGTCTGCGTGGGTTTCCTCCGTGTTCTCCGGTTTCCTCCCACAGTCCAAAAACATGGATGAAGTCAATTGAATTCTCAAAATTGCCCCATATAGAGTGTGTCTGTGTGAGTGAGTTTGTGCCCAGCGATGGATTGGCACCCTGTTCTGGGTGTATCTGCCCAGCGCCCGAGACGTTCTCCCCTGGATGGGCATGGGGAACCCCACCGCGACCCTAATAGAGGATAAAGCGGAAGATAATGAATGAATGAATGAGTTATGTACAGTAGATGCCTAAAGTGGCCTCGGTGCTGCTTCATTCAAATGGCTTTAAGAGGAGCTATCTCATAAATGCTGCATCGGTGAACCTGTGTTTAGGTCTCAGCAGCGCCACCGACGTCTTCGTCATCGCCGACATCTTTATCGTCAGTGACCATGTGAATGCTCGGCTGGTTTTACATGCATGTGCATATGTGGGACAGTCGAACGTTAATAATGGGGAAAAAATGACCTCATCATTTACAGAGAGCAGCAACGATGGAAAGCCTGACATCACACTCTTACTCAGCCACGGTTTACCAGGCGTGTGTGTTGTTTCTCCTGCTGTCTAGAATTTATTTACTTTCGTATTATCTCGATGTTCTGTGTATAAACATACATGACAGTTTACCCAGCACCCCCCTGTCTGATGTATCACTCAGTATTATTTTCACTATTAACTGCTAGGAGGTGCGTGTTAGCTGCATGAAAGGGGAGGGTGGTATCTGAATGACTAGTGTACTGGACTTTGTGGCCCCTTGACCAAGGCCCCTCACACTGACGGCTCTGTCGTGGTTGAATGTGATTCTTGTGAAGTGTTTTGATTGAAACTGGCTGCAAAATGACTTGATGCAATGTGCTACACCCTCATCATGGCAACACAGTGGTTCATTCCTTCATTCATTATCTCTCGCTTTATCCTCTACTAGGGTGGCGGTGGGGTTCCTCATGCCCATCCAGGGGAGAACGTTTCAGGCGCTGGGCAGATACACCCAAGACAGGGCGCCAATCCATCGCTGGGCACACACTCACTCACACAGACACACTTTATATGGGGCAATTTGGAGAATTCAATTGACTTGATCCATGTTTTTGGACTGTGGGAGGAACATTACATTTGGTCATTTAGCAGACGCTTTTATCCAAAGCCACTTACAAGGTGAACACAGGGTTAACCTGGGGCGTGGTAACTCAGTGGTTAGGCAATTGGGCTATCAGTCTGAAGGCTGTGGGTTCAAATCCCAGGTCTACTGAAGTTACCAGTGTGGGTCCTTGAGCAAGACCCTTAACCCTCATTGCTGCAGGGATGTTGTGATTAACCCTGTGCTCACCTTGTAAGTTGTTTTGGATAAAAGCGTCTAATAAATGACCAAATGTAAATGTTAACATCCCTGGAGTAATGAGGGTTAAGGGTCTTGCTCAAGGACCCACACTGGTAACTTCAGTGGACCTGGGATTTGAACCCACAACTTTCAGATTGATAGCCCAACGCCCTGACCACTGAGCTACTGCACCCAATGGTAGTTTATGATTATTATTATTGTTGTTTTGAGCATTTCTGACTTCGGTCCTCAACCACTATACACTTATAACAGGATAACAGGTCTGAATTGTCACAAAAAAAAAAAACTGATAATATAGGCCTCACAAACTATTCCATTCCATTCAACTTTTAACTCAGAATCTAAAGATGGGAGCCAACAAACGCAGCTTTCTATCAACCGAGAAAATCAGGCTTATAATTTTAGGCTGATCTGACCTTGGCTTTAAAACACCTCTGTGTCTGTTGAGCCCTTGAGGAAGGCACTTAACCCTGATGTTCTCACATTGTTCATTCTTCTCTGTACGTCACTCTGGATGAAACGGGGTCTTTATTTCTGTAACTCTTCTGCTTTCTCTCTCCATAGATGTGTCTGAATCGCCGGTGTCAAAACACCAGCATATTTGGAGTCCATGAATGCTTTGCCAAGTGCAGTGGACGTGGGGTAAGTTATTTTTAGTTCATTTTTATGATGAATGTGCCCTTTCTTTTCATACTTGATGCACCTACAAGAATAAAGCCCTCCAGTCAACCATGTGCAAACGATGTCTGGCTCTAACCCCATGCATGCAACCCATGCTGGGCAACCTAAATAAATTTGGAAAATGTAGGTTGAAGAATAAATAATTGAAATGTGCCTATGACTGTTTATTTAAACCTTGTTAGTCTTTTAAAATCTTAGTAGGTAGAGTTCTCTCTTTGTTTATGACCTAATTAACCCCATATACCATGTATATATATTACATTATATTTGGTCAGGCTTAGTGGTTTAGCATGTTCTCCTCTCAGCACTAGGTATTCCCGGTTCGAATCCCAGACTGAGTGGAGTTTCCATGTTCTCCCCGTGTCCGTGTGGGTTTCCTCCGGGTTCTCCGGTTTCCTCCCACAGACCAAAAACATAGATCAAGTCAATTGAGTTCTCCAAATTGCCCCATATAGAGTGTGTCTGTGTGAGTGAGTGTGTGCCCAGCAATAGATTGGCGCCCTGTCCTGGGTGTATCTGCCCAGCGCCCGAAACGTTCTCCCCTGGATGGGCATGGGGAACCCCCCCAACGACCCTAATAGAGGATAAAGTGAAAGATAATGAATGAATGAAAGAATGAATAAATTTGGTCATTTATTGGATGCTTTTATCCAAAGCCACTTACAAGGGGAGCACAGGGTTAATCACAACATCCCTGGAGCAATGAGGGTTAAGGGTCTTGCTCAAGGACCCACACTGGTAACTTCAGTGGACCTGGGATTTGAACCCTCAGATTGATAGCCCAACGCCCTGACCACTGAGGTCATGCTCAATTTATTATATATATATATATATATATATATATATATATATATATATATATATATATATATATGGATGGGCATGTTGCATATTTATATATATATATAAATAAAATCCCAATCTGATTGGAATTTGCATGTTCTCCCAGTGTCCGTATGGGCTTACTCTGAGTTCTCCGGATTCCTCCCAAAGTTCAAAAACAAGTTCAAAGGTCCAGGTCTAAGACATGGGACCATGTTGTTTACGTATTTAGGCATTACTATACAGTATGGACCACTATTGTAAAAGAATGTTATCCCAGTTACTGCAGCTTTTTTATCAAAGCCAGCTATAAATCCCTGCTGGTTAAAGTTCACGGTCTGAGTCGGCGTGCATTATATCTGCTGGTTTTAATGAAATGTTCTGAATTCGGGATTGGAACAGAGCTCTGTTTAATTCTAGCTCATTTCTCCATATGAGTTCTGCGCAGAATTAAGTGTGGACCGAATATTGAAATGAAAGGAATGAAGGCCGGCGATATTTAAAATCTCAAAACACCTGGAGCATTAAAATAGGAAATGCATTAGGACGTGAGGCTGAGAGTTCGAGCTGCATTATTAATCTTATGCTGGATTTCAGGTGTTCCGCCAACACATTAAAAACACTCATGAAATTTTCAATAGCATGTGTGTGTTTGTGTGTGTGTGTGTATATATATATAGGGTGGCACGGTGGCTTAGTGCTTAGCATGTTCTCCTCTCAGCACTTCGATTCGAATCCCAACCTGAGTGGAGTTTCCATGTTCTCCCCGTGTCCGCGTGGGTTTCCTCCAGTTTCTCCGGTTTCCTCCCACAGTCCAAAAACATGGATCAAGGTCAATTGAGTTCTCCAAATTGCCCCATATAGAGTGTGTTTGTGTAAGTGAGTGTGTCCCCAGAGATAGATTGGTGTCCTGTCCTGGGTGTATTTGCCCAGCGCCCGAGATGTTTTCCCCTGGATGGGCATAGGGTTTCCAACCACAATCCAAAAACATGGATTCAAGGTGAATTGGCTGATCTTAATTGCCCCTATATAGTGTATATGTCGGTATGAGTGAGTGTGCCCAGAGGAAGATTGGCGCAGTTTTAGCCTGGATCCCCAAAATCTCCCTTGGATGGGCATGGGGAACCCCTCTGAGAACCTAGTGTAGGATTAAGCAGAAGATAATGAACAAATTGATGGATGGAACCTTCTACACACTCCGATGTTGGGACCTCATGTGATTGTGGGGACTGCTGTCTGGATCTTAAACTCATAATCATGTATGGTTGTCGTTATCTTGGTTTATGGTTAGTGTAAGGTTATGGTTAATGTTAAGGTAGTACTAGTTATAGTTGGAGGGTTTGGTAAGTCTTTACAAAAGTCAACACAATGCATAAAAAAGTGTGTGTGTGTGTGTTATGAGATTTACTGATCCTGAGAGAACTCTGTCCAGCTCTTTCTATCATCAAACCGACATCCCGGTTTTTTTGATTGTATTCACCTTTATGTATTTTCCTATTTTTTTTCATGGTCTGTTTTGTAGTCCCGGCGTGTGAGCTACCTTTCAAACATAATAATCTATCGATCACAGCCCTTCTCATCACCTCGATCCGTTTGTTATAATAACATTATTAGTTCCACCATCATAAAAAACATTTATCTCCGTCCGCATGGTTGAGCGTCACTGAGTGAGTATCAGACATTAATACATCCTTCTTCTGAGGTTGATTTCAGGGTACAGTGCGGAATTATTTGAATATTTCCCCAAAATGAGAGAAAAAATCAGCCTCAGGAGTGTGAAATTAGAAACATGGTCATTGGTAAGCTTGAGCAAAATATAAACCCCATTAGCACTCCTCCACCTCCCCTCGGTGCGGTCCTCCATCATCCTGGTTCATAAAACATGTTCTCCAAAGGCAAATTAGTTTTAAAAGATGAAAGTGTGTCCAAGTTTATTGATACATTAATTCACTGTCAGAACCATCCATTCATCCATCCATCCATCATCTTCCGCTTTATCCTCTACTAGGGTAGTGGGGGGGGGGTTCCCCATGCCCATCCAGGGGAGAACATTTCGGGTGCTGGGCAGATACACCCAGGACAGGGCGCCAATATATCACTGGACACACATTCACTCACACAGACACACACTATATGGGGCAATATGGAGAATTCAATTGACCTTAATCCATTTTTTTGCACTGTTTTTGAAACCGGAGAACCCGGAGGAAACCCACGCGGACACGGGGAGAACATTGGAACTCCACCCAGATTGGGAGTCGAACTGGGAATCCCTAGCGCTGAGAGGAGAACGTGCTAACCACTAAGCCACCGTGCTGCCCCCTGTCAGAACCAAAGAACGATTAAGTAGTTAAACTTCACCCAAACCCACTCACTCCAAAGAACTCCAAAGTCCATCTTCACGGAAAGTGGAACTGAGAACATGGAGAGCAAAAAGGAGGCGTGTCCAAACTTTAGACGGGTACTGTAGTACAACATGGCTGTGACTCAGTGTTTCATCTCATCGGTTCATTAAAAAACTGGGTCAAAACAAGTGTGTAATATTGAAAATGTGCGCAGCGGGGGTTCTTCAGGACGAGGATTGAGAAAGTGAGCTGTTCATGATCCAGATCTGTTCTGCAGGAACACACATCTGGTTCCCATATCACTGAAGAGAGAGAGAGAGAGTTTAAAAATCTGTACCATGTGGAGGCAATATGTAGAGGAGGTCCAACTTCAGTGTTATAAGGTGAAGGAAACGGGGCCTTAAAGCCATCTGGGCTAAATTACAGCCGTATTGAGAGTTTGGTAACATTATGAAGGACAGCTGTTGTATAGGTTCTGACATAGTTTACGACCAGCGTGTATCAGGATGCCATGATGGATCGAAGCATCTTTAATGGAAAACCTTCACGGGTTTGTTTTTTCAGCTTGTGCTTCATCTGACACAACGGCAAAATCACCAATCTCACTGATGGCAACATTTAGTGCAAAACGTTTGTTGTGCGACTGAAGTTAGTCATTTACAGATAACACTAAAAGCTATAGAACATGGAGTCCATCCAGATGTGAGGAACATCTAAAAGGAGATCTCATTTATCGCTCTGTAGCGTCTCCTAGACATCAATGAGATCAAATGGAAAGATGAAGAAGATTCCTGGACCTTAAATGCATCTCCTGAAATAAAGACCTCAGTGATGCCTTGAGATCGTGTCTTCTTGAGATGGCAATATAGTCTGACACTCATAAAAAGGGGATGGTAGCTCAGTGGTTACGGTGTTGGACTATTATTCTGAAGGTTATGAGTTCAAATCCCAGATCCAGTGAAGTTACCAGTGTGGGTCCTTGGGCGAGGACCTAACCCTCATTGCCAGTGATGTTGTATGGCCAACCCTGTGTTCTTGGGAAAATTTTATATTAACTTAGCTATTTCTCATCCAAAGACTAAGAGCTTTTTAGTCCTGATCCTGTGGGTTTCTTCTTAGTGGCTTAGTGTGGTGTGTTGGGCTGTCGGTCTGAAGTTTGGATGTTTAAGGTTATTCTCAGCAGGATGCTGTATTCTGGTGGACCCTGTATTCTGACCCCAACCATAAAGTTAGAACACTAATATTAGCTTACATTAAAGTGTGAGTGATGTATTTGGGACAAGGTGCCATGCCCAAGGACACATCAGCCGTAGCACTTGGCCTGGTGGGACCAGGAATCAAACCGGGAAGCTTCATGTCACCAGAGTGATTCCTTAACCAAGAACCTACCACTGCCCCCGGTGGTTTATATTGGTATAAATCAGCAATTCAGCAGCATCACGTCTCATCTTTCTTGTACTATCTCTTCAAATGAATTGCACATATGTGAGGAGGTTGATCTCTAAATGAGACCTAGGTGCGAATCACAGATGAGTCTCGTGAGTTGCAAGAGATCAACAAATCCTCCACACTGTTTATTCTTCACCATAGCTGTTTTTTTAATACAGGTGTGTAATAATAAGAAGAATTGCCACTGTGAGGCACACTGGGCTCCTCCATTCTGTGATAAAGCTGGATTTGGAGGCAGTGTAGACAGTGGACCAGTGAGACAAGAAGGTACGACAATGACATTGTGGTGACCAAATGTATTTATAACCTAAGAAGCAGTGTGTTTTCATACATTTTAATTATGGTAATGATAAGGATATGATGGACTAAAATAGCATCAGCTTCATTAACATACCAGACTCTGAGAGGCACCTCGAACCATGTGATTACTGTAGATACTTTTATGGGAGACTGTATACATCATATGGGATGTGTTGTGAATTTTGTGTTGTGCCACAGTGTGCGTTCTGTGTATGCAGATGGGGAGAGTATTAAAGTGGGCATTGTGGTGGCGTTCCTGTGTCTACTCTGTGTCTGCATGATCGTGTGCATTAAGAGGAAGACCTTATCCAGCCTCTTCATCAGCAACAAGAAAAACAACATTGAAAAGCTACGGTAAATCTGCTCAGCATGACAACTCATCACGTGACGGAGCGTGGTAGCTTGGGTTGGGGGTTAGAACCATTACATCGTATCACTACTTATAAAACTCCTTAAATCTGATTGGCCACACCATTTGTCCAGCCATGACATTATTAACAATAACACACACACACTGAGGGCTTCACATTCGTATCAATTTCTGATATACAAAACATTATTTCAAATCAGAAAATGTAGGTTAATATAAACAGCGATCAGCGGTATGGTGGCTTGGTGTTTAGCATGTTCTCCTCTCAGCGCTAGGGATTTCCGGTTCGAATCCCAATCTAGGTGGAGTTTCCATGTTCTCCCCGTGTCTACGTGGGTTTCCTCCAGGTTCTCCAGTTTCCTCCCACAGTCCAAAAACATGGATCAAGATCAATTGAGTTCTTCAAAATTGCCCCATATAGGGTGTGTCTGTGTGAGTGAGGGTGTGTCCAGCGATAGATTGGCACCCTGGGTGTATCTGCCCAGCGCCCGAAATGTTCTCCCCTGGATGGGCATGGGGAACCTCCCCGCGACCCTAATAGAGGATAAAGCGGAAGATAATGGATGGGTGGCTGGGATAAACAGCGATCAGCACTAAACCCGTTTAATAAACGATGTGTTCTGTCCACTAGATAGTAGTATTTAATTTTTAGAGAATCGGAATTCTGTTACTCAGCGATCAGCGTTTACTTCCAAAACCAGACTAGATTTCATTGTGGAAGTTCCATTTCTAAATGGTTTACAATAAATTAGCTTACAATACATGCATTTATGTATAAAACCGTGTTGTTTTTTTATCATAGTATGTTTTTAATTGTGACATAAACGCAATAGGCCACCCAAGGTTGTGTATTTTTGTGAATAAATAATAATAAAAATAATAATTATTAAAAAATAATAAGTAATAACACCTCTCTATATAATATATATATATATATATATATATATATATATATATATATATATGTATATCTTAATATATCTGTATTTCATGTCAGGTCAGTGGAACACAGTAGACCAACCAGTCCCAGACACATGCTTTCAACGAGCTATACACCCCCCGTCCCACAGCCCCACACTGCGTGCAGGGGCGAGTCTCCCTGCCAGGCGCCCGCCGTACCACCGCATACCAATATTCATAAGGTGAGAACCCGTCCATTAAAGGATGTTTGTCACTGTCTCATTTTCCTTTGCTCTGGTTCTGTGGCGTATTTATTCATGTCTCCGTCTTTCATTTCACATATCGGAATAAACAGACATATATTTTGAAACGCCGTGTTAAACAAGCTCTCTAATACCCCCCGCTCTTGTCTGAATGTCAATTACAACAGCCAGCAGAGCACAACTGCCTTTTCAGACAACTTTCTGCATAAAAGCCAGACAGCGGACAAACAATGCCAAATAGCTGTCCGATTTCATTCCAATCATTTTGTGCGCACAAAAGGCGCATTGGACACACACACACAGTTGTCTAACCTCATCTGTATGGGGTGTTAGCTAGCAGTCTTCATAACACGATTAATTATAATCACAAGATTATTTTCATCACGCTGGTCATCGGGGTTCGGGTCTAAAATTAGACCGACGTGAACCCGCTGGCTTCTTTCATTTATTCATCTGCCAGCTGACCTCCTCATGATAAGAACTGATTCTGCATACAAACTCACTGACCACTTTATTAGGTACGCCTCCTTATGGCTAACACGGTCGGAGCACACTTCAGCATCACCAGATAATACCTCATTTGTGGTGGTCCTGGTGATGCAAACCATGATACAACCACCACCATGTTTCACAGATGGGATGAGGTTTTGGAATTCCCAAATAAACCCCAAGTATGTTTCCATTCATTCATTATCTTCTGCTTTATCCTCTACTAGGGTCGCGGGGGGGTTCCCCATGCCCACCCATGGGAGATCGTTTCGGGCGCTGGGCCAGGACAAGGCGCCACTCTATAGCTCACACTCTATATGGGGCAATTGGGAGAATTCAAATGACCTTGATCCATGTTTTTGGACTGTGGGAGGAAACCGGAGAACCCGGAGGTAACCCACGCGGACACGGGGAGAACATGGAAACTCCACCCAGATGGGGATTCGAACCGGGAATTCCTAGCACTGAGAGGAGAACATGCCAACCACTAAGCCACCGTGCCACCACCAATTATGTTTCTCCAAACATAATGCTTCTCTTTTGAAACACATCTTTTGGTCTCATTCATTTACAAAACAACCCTTAATAAACCTACTCAAAAGTTTGGACACGCCCCGTTTTTGCTCAGTTCCACTTACTGTCAAAATGGACTTTGTAGTTCTATAATACCAGACTGTAGTCCATCTGTTTGTGTTCCACAGTACATACTGTGTACTCTGTTCTAATGGTCAGGACACCAATAGTACCGCCACAGAGCAGGGGGTATTTGGTGGGTGCATTGTCCTATCCCAGCAGTGTCGCTGAGGCGGAGAAATGAAACTCCAGCAGCACTGCTGCACTAAACCCCCCCACCACCACATCAGTGTCACTGCAGAACTGACAATAAACAATCCACCACCCAAATGATACCTGTTCTGTGATGCTTCTGACCAACAGAGAACACATAAGCTTCTCAAATTTGTTTGTAATTATTTGAAATAGTGTGTGTGTGTGTGTGTGTGTGTGTGTGTGTGTTTTTACACATACACATTAAAATTAAGGCGACGTCTCTAACTTTTATGAATCTACAGCTTGTATACATGTACATGATTGAAGCTCAGGGTTAAGACTATGATTAAAACCTTGAGGGAGGGTCACGGTCACTAATTAAAGTCCCCTCAATGAATAAAAACCCAGTTGTGTATGTTTGTGTCTGCCTGTAACAACGCTCTTAAGTACAGACATTACTAATGGTGGGTTTATTCCTTTGGTTTAAGCGGGTGGTTATACAGCTGCTTCTCATTGTGTGTGTGAGAGTGTGTGTGTGTGTATGTATGTATGTATGTGTGAGGCAAGAGGTTGGAGGTCTGGCTGATGTCAGCCATGTGCATTTGAGTTCATACACCAGACAAACTTTGTTTAAAGCTCTTTCTGTCTGTCGGTCTCTCTCTTGCTCTCACTCTTTTTTTTTTTTCTCGTTCTTTGTCTCACTCCATGTCTTTTGCTTAATGTCCGTCTCTCTTTGTTGCTCTCTCTAACACTCTCTCTATCGAAAATGACTGTCAGCAGGGTGTTAGATAGCCCTGAACATCACGGCGCTCCTTCTTCAGGGTTTATGAGAGGATCCAGTATTGCATTACATCTCCATACGCCATGTACAGTATATAAAAAAGTTAATAAACACAGCATCTATAAGAAAAATGTATAAATATAGGAAAGAATAAATATTAGATTGTTTTTTGAATATTATCTCTGATTTAAAGAAGTTAAATGTCTGGTTAAAAATAACATATAGATTGTCAAATCAAATCAGGTTTATTTGTCACATATAGATAGATATACATGGTACAGCCAGCAGTGAAATTCTTTTCCACATAAGGTTAAATGAATAAAGATAAAAAAAGTTCATTCATTCATTCATTTTCTTCCGCTTTATCCGATATTAGGGTCGTGGGGGGGTTCCCCATGCCCATCCAGGGGGGAACATTTCGGGCGCTGGGCAGATACACCCAGGACAGGGGGGCAATCAATCACTGGGCACACACTCACTCACTCACACAAACACACTCTATATGGGGCAATTTGGAGAACGCAATTGACCTTGATCCATGTTTTTGGACTGTGGGAGGAAACTGGAGAACCCAGAGGAAACCCACACGGACACGGGGAGAGCATGGAAACTTAACCCAGATGGGGATTCGAACGGGGAATCCCTAGTACTGAGAGGCGATGGTAACCACTAAGCCACCGTGCCGCCGATAAAAAAAGTTAATTTTTAAAATAAAAATAAAAAAATGTATGAAATATGTATTTACACTGTGCAATTAACATAAATTTTGTTTTTATTTTATAAGAGAAACTGTACAATTATTGCACTATAACCAACGTGAGCTAAAAATGGTCTTATATGTGCAATGCAGTGTTAAAAGTTGTCAGTGTTTTAAAGGTGTTGTGGGTGGGCTTGTGTCCGTTTAGAATGTATATGTGACAGTATGTTTGGTTTGTATGCAAATTTTGCCATACAAATTTTTACCCCCCCCCCCCCCCCCGAGTTCCCCACCTATGTTGCCTATACCTAAAAATTCCCCTAAAATCACGCTCTACATCATGGAGGCCTTATAAGCAGATTGAAATCAGAACCTGGCGTCTGCACCGGGATCTTTAAAGCAAGCTGCAGTTGGATCTTTCATCAGAACACAATAAAAGTTTACAGAACACATCAACATTATGCCATGACCACTCCGGTCCCCTGAACTCAACCCCACAGTGAACCCACTGAATCAGCTAATAAACATGAGAATAAACTTGGAATGAAAATATGAAGGATTTGGCAAAATGTCATTCGGAAAATGATGTCAGATTGCATGCCATGTGTTCTGCAGTCGTCTAAGGACTTATGGGCAAAGACTCTGTGATTGACAGTTAACTAGTCCATTTTAATCCCTGTTCTCTTACCTCTGTGTTCAAAACTATATTTACTACGGTACTTAAAATTTGGACACGCCCCCTTTTTGCTTCACTTGTCCATGTTCTCAGTTCCACTTTCTGTAACGATGGACTTTGTAGTTCTACAATTGAAGACTGTAGTCCATCTGTTTGTGTTCTACAGTACATACTGTGTTCTCTGTTCTAATGGTCAGAACCCCAATAGTACCACCACAGAGCAGGGATTATTTGGTGGGGGCATTATTCCTATCCCAGCAATGTCACTGAGGTGGAGATATGAAACTCCAGCTGCATCAAAACCCCCTCACCACATCAGTGTCACTGCAGAACTGACAATAAACAATCCACCGCCCAAATGATACCTGTTCTGTGATGATCCTGACCAACAGAGAACACAGAACCAACAGGGGACTAACAACAACAAAGAACACAGATGGACTACAGTCTGCAATTGTATTCATGTAATTGTATGTCTATTATATATATATATATATATATATATATATATATATATATATATATATAGGGCGGCACGGTGGCTTTGTGGTTAGCACGGTCGCCTCTCTGCACTAGGGTTCGAATCCCCATCTGGGTGGAGTTTCCATGTTCTCCCCATGTCCGCGTGGGTCTCCTCTGTGTTCTCCAGTTTTCTCCCACAGTCCAAAAACATGGATCAAGTCAATTGAGTTCTCCAAATTGCCCCATATAGAGTGTGTCTGTGTGAGTGAGTGTGTGTCCAGCGATAGATTGGTGCTCTGTCCTGGGTGTATCTGCCCAGCGCCCGAAACGTTCTCCCCTGGATGGGCATGGGGAACCCCACCAACGACCCTAATAGAGGATAAAGTGAAAGATAATGAATGAATGAATATATATATATATATATATATATAATATACACACTGCCTGATGCATATATATAGGAGTTATATATGGTGATGCTAACTCTCTCTCGCTCCCTCTCTCTCCCTCTCTCTCTCCCTCTCTCTCTCCCTCTCTCTCTCTCTCTCTCTCTCTCTCTCTTTCTCTCTCTCTCTCTCTGCAGTCCCGGTGTGCTCTACCCGTGCTGGACTCTGTTGTTGGTTCGCGGGCCCTACACCCTCTACCCCAGTGTCCCCCTCTTCATCTGAGCCCCCCATTACGTTTGCCTTATACTCTAACCAGCTCTCCACCTGCACCACCCAGCCAGCGAGCCCCTCCATCTCCACTGACGCACATGCCCTTACCCTCCCACCGAGCCCCTGCAGCAAGGCCTTTGCATACGCATGTTTCCAGTGTGCATACTCACTCTCACATTCACTCTCCACCACAAGGAGCCTCTTTTATCAGCTTCAGCTGCCAGAACCCCTGCAGGATGGCCATGGTGAGTAGCCAGAGATGAAAAAAAACCTTGAACTTGTATCAGGATCCTGTTTTAGAACCAGGTCAGAGTGATGCTGTGCTGTTATACCGTTACAGAGATGATGCTCATTGGGGTACCGCTGTTAATTTGAGTTTAAATTGATGCTTTAAATATAATACAGTACTTAGACAGTACAGCATTTGCTACATTGCATCCGAGAGTTGATCTGTTGGATATTTAAGGCAGCAAGTAAGCAGAAATAATAGGCAAACATAAATATTTAAGTGAGTTTGTTCAAGGATACCACAATCCACATTGTGATAACGAGACGCCTGGGTCAGAGCATCTCTAAAACTGCAGCTTCTCTGCGGTGTCCTGGTCTGCAGGGGTCAGAATCTAGCAAAGGGGTCCAAAAGGGAGAACCAGTGTTAAACTGTGGTTCAAGTTTAAGTGGATATAGCTCTTTTTACAATATTACATTGTCACAAAGCAGCTTTAGAGTGTTTCGAGCCTGAACCCTCAATGAGAACTCAAACCCAAACCACAGCGGCATGAAAAAAACCCCTGTTAAGTTGTTATTTTAAGAAAGAAACCAATGTTCACCATCAACAGTTCAGGACTCCCATTGTGCAGTGATCAGGTGTCCATTTTTAAAAATTTGAAAAACTCTATGGGTTCAGTGAGTCCATCCTGCAGAACAGTAACGCCACAAGTCCAACAGAAATCCAGGTTCTGTCCTGTGATTCTGATTGTCATGGTTCTCTGGCAGTGTTACGGACAAAGAGCTGGTGATAACCCAAAGAAAACAGATAAGAAAAGCATGTTAAGATAAGGGCGGCACGGTGGCTTAGTGGTTAGCACGTGTGCCTCTCAGCGCTAGGGATTCCCGGTTTGAATCCCCATCTGGGTGGAGTTTCCATGTTCTCCCCGTGTCTGCGTGGGTTTCCTCCGGGTTCTCCGGTTTCCTCCCACAGTCCAAAAACATGGAACAAGTTAATTGAATTCTCAAAATTGCCCCCTATAGTGTGTGTCTGTGTGAGTGAGTGTGTGCCCAGCGATGGATTGGCGCCCTGTCCTGGGTCTATCTGCCCAGCGCCCGAGATGTTCTCCCCTGGATGGGCATGAGGGGAACCCCCCCCCGCGACCCTAATAGAGGATAAGCGGAAGATAATGAATGAATGAATGAATGTTAAGATAATAAAGCAGAGTAATTGATTGCCCAGAACCTAAACTTTTTTTTAACAATGTGGTTTATTATATGTTATTTGGCGGGATGGTGCATAACACCTGATTACCAGTGGGGCGAGGACAGGTCCTTTTTCTGTTGTGTCTGCATATCCTCCATGTGCCTCCGGCTTCCTCCCACACTAAAAGCGATGCAAATTAACAAATAATAGACATTAAATTGTCCGAGCAAATAGAAGTGTTTGTATCAGACTTCTCTTAGTGCCGGTCCAAGGCCTAGGAAAATAAAAGGGTTGCGTTGAGAAGGACACCTGGTGTCAGAATGGCCCCCCCGCTGTGATGACCCTCTCACCGAAACAGCCAAGAAAAAGAAGATGTGCTTTTATATCTGTGCAGGCAGCCTTTTATTCTTCATTCCTTTTTGCTTATGTGTTATTAAAGGGCACGTACTTGCTCCGTGATGTCACTGTTTAAACAGCCCTTTGCTGATTGGTAACTTGGACGTGGTCATAATACCTGGAGTCGATCATGAGTTATTAAAAGGGAGATATCTTTTTCAAAATGCCAACACAATGTGCTCATAGGGTTCGAGAGGTTGGGGTGTCACCGGGGTGAGATGGAAATTAGATGCTGAACAGTGGAAATTAGTTGCAGATTGAATCGAACTATTCATAAAGATAATAATGCCGTAGATTATGTACATACCTCATGGTGTGTGCAATCCAATTATCGACTTCCACTGCACAGTCCTCTGTGTTGCAGAAGTTTGGGCTTTATTCAAGTAGATTTGGGGATTTTGTGAGAAACGCAATAGAAATCTGTATCGCAGAACCATGAGACGAAGAGTTACTGATTAACACAATCAAACCTTACAAACGATCTGTATGTATAAAGGCAGTGTGTGTGTGTGTGTGTGTGTGTGTGTGTGTGTGTGTTTTCTTTATACAAATCCACACTGTTGCTTCGATAACCACGACACTTAAAATACTTACTCCTTAGAACCCGCGAGGTTTATATATTTATTACCAGCCGTCATCAACCGCGCACTCCGCAGCTTGAATTTGGACCAGTGTGTCTTTAGCAACGTGACGACATGATACACGGGTGTGTTTTTGGCCTAACGTACAATAAACCATAGTGATGTCACCTGCCGGTACCTTTATGAGTCTGGTGCTGTCTGACTTTGGCAGATTACTATTTCAACAGCGCAGTGTGACCATCCATCCATTCATTATCTTCTCCTTTATCCTCTATTAGAGTTGCGGGGGGGTTTCCCATGCCCATCCAGGGGAGAATGTTTCGGGCGCTGGGCAGATACACCCAGGACAGGGCGCCAATTTGTCACTGAACGCACTCATTCAGACACACAGACACACTCTATATGGGGCAATTTGGAGAATTCAGTTGACCTTGATCCATGTTTTTGGAGTGTGGGAGGAAACCGGAGAACCCGGAGGAAACCCACGCAGACATGGGGAGAACATGGAAACTCCACCCAGATTGGGATTTGAACCGGGAATCCCCAGTGCTAAGAGGAGAACATGCTAACCACTAAGCCACTGTGCCGCCCGCAGTGCGACCAATTATGCGTAAATTAACATTGACATCTCTAACTACTGGCTTAGTGGTTAGCACATTGCCTCTCAGCCCTGGGGATGCAGGTTCTAACTCAGATCTGTTTCACGGTCTCCGGTTTCCATCCACAGTCTAAAAAACATGGATTTAAGGTGAATTGGATGCTCTAAATTGCCCCTATATATAGTGTGGCTGTGTAAGTGAATGTTTTTCCGGCAATGTATTGGTGCCCTGTCCTGGCTGTGTCCCCCAAAACCCCTTCCACCTTCTATAGGATTTAGTGGAAGATAATAAATGAATGAACAAACTTGCAAGTCCATGCCACTTATAAGTTGTATTAATGTATTGTTTGGGTTATTTGTCTCCTGTTGTGTCCTTTCTCATGTGACTGTGTCCTTTATTCCCCTTAACCCTGACCCAATACAAATCGGGGTATTTTACAGCCCCGGCACCACACCCAGCCCTTTAGCTGTCCTTGCATTACACCTGCATTGCCTCATTCTGGAATTAAGGCCAAACTATTAGTTCAGTCCTCCAGTTTCTCCGGTTGCCCCTTGAGAGAATTAATTGCCCAGCCCTAATCTAACGGCACGACGTTGATTAAGCAATCATTTAACTGACCTCCAGCTTAGATGTGGCTCATACGTCTTCATTAGGGAAAAAAGCCACTTGATATCAGCAGGCTAATTTATAAGGACGTGTTTAGAAGACAGAATCCATCACTCCACCTCCAGAGCATTTCTGTAAACATGAGGAGATAAGGGTGCACCTCCGTCAAAATGAGTTCGGAGCTTCGTGAATGTTCTCAGATCAGTGGCGTGGTTGCTGAATGATGATTTGAATGTATTACTGTATGGCTCTACGGCTTCCAGGTGTAATTATCAATTAAACAGTGTGCACATGAAGACATTCATATCATTCATTCATTATCTTTTGTTTAATCCTCTACTAGGGTCGCGGGAGGGTTTTCCCCATGCCCATCCTGGGAAAAATATTTTGGGCACTGGGCAGATACATATAGGGGTAAATAGGGGTGATTTAGAGCAGCCAATTTACATTGACGTCATGTTTTTGGACTGTGGGAGGAAACATGAGCGGCACATTGGTTTGATTACTTTGATGGTCAGCACTTTTACCAATCAATGTTGAGGATCCATGTTCGAATAGAGTTTCCATGTTCAAGGGTTTTCTCTGGGTTCTCCAATTTCCTCCCACAGTGAAAAACATGGTTCCAAGGTAAATTGGCTGCTCTAAATTGCCCCTATATACAGTGAGTGTATGCCAAACCATGGATTGGTGTCATGGGTTTAACTGCCCAGCGCTCGCAACCCTAGTCCCTAGTATAGGATTAAGCGGAAGATAATGAGATAAGATGAGATTTACAAGTATCCCAACTTAATAGGTAAGAACAGCACCCTTAAGGCAACAAAGGTTAAGGCTCTTGCTCAAGGACCCACACTGGTAACTTTAGTGGCCGTGGGATTTGAGCTCACAACATTCAGATTGACCCCCAACACCACTGAACCACTACACCCTGGTACCACATTTTATTAGTATAAGAGTGTTGCATGATCTGGAGATTCGGAACATGGCCCATATAGGCCTTTGATCAAGACTCTTGACCCCAATGGCTCCATGTAGTCACGTTGGGATACATATAAATTGATTTCTTTGAAGGAACCCCACGCAGAGGAAACCCACGCAGACACGGGGAGAACATGGAAACTCCACCCAGATTGGGATTCGAACCAGGGATAATCCCTAGCGCTGAGAGGAGAATGTGCTAACCACTAAGCCACCGTGCCACCCTCTATAAAGTAACTGAGTACACAATTTTAGATTTTTTTTCCTTTAGGACGGGAATAATTCTTACACTTCTCAACTACAAAGGATTTGGAATGGATTAAGTGAGTGGACAAGTGCACCTGTGCACACTGCAAGAACAGTTTGAGCCGCAGATCATTCAAGTGCCCTTCCTCAAGGGTAGCACAGCTGTGTCCTTTAGGAAAACATCACTTCCCGGCACACTGGGAAGCTCCTTGCTATGCTGATAAGGCGGCGGGTCGTGTGGATCAGATTTGTAGTCTGATAAATGATGCCGAGTTCCTTTCTCTGTCGTTTTTTTTTAATTAAATCAAGACCTAACGAGCGAAACATCATAATTTCCACTGTGAGAGCACATTCCTGTGTCAGGGCACCGGAAATTCACTTTAATAGACCATCAGGACACTACTTTTGAAAATTGTTTGTTATTGTTGACCGATGTTGTGATGCCCCGCTGTTCTCTCTTAGAAAGGTCACTCTGGGGTTTGCTTTCCTCCAGCTGTTTTTCCTTGAACATGCAATTTGGCATCTGTGTGGCTGACCTTTTCGTTCATCGTGGGTATGTGTACCATCACGCTACCACTGCACCCATGTCCAACATGAGTGGACGCCCCCTGGACACCCCTCTCCCCCATGTTTAGACTGTGCCTGTGTGCAACTGGTGACTTCTAATAAATAATGTCATGCTTTAATAGGTTTGGTATGGTGGGGTGTCCATGGCTTTTCCCCCCTTTGAGCACTTATGGGATGAACTGACATGCTAAATGCAAGCCAGACCTTCTACACCAACATCCCTCTCTGACCTTTGAGGAGATTTTTCAGGGGAAGGAGCCCAGACACAGAGTCCAGACTGGAATTCTGCCCCTATAATTCACGTGGCCACAGACTTTTAGTCATGAACGTGTCATTAGACGAATGTACAAATGTATTTGACCCTTCTTCGGTTCGCTACGCCATCGTTTATAAAACACCTTCAAGTGATGAAAATCCCAGCATCTGCTGGCGTTATTTCCTTAAATTAAATCTGTCCTTGCCCACATATTTTAACCCTTTTTAAAAAAAAATCGTTTTAGATTAATGATGTTTAAGGGTAATAACTGGTGATCTCATCACAAAAGTCTTGTACCATAATGTCCTTATTATAAATGCCTACTGAGAATTTCTAATATCATCAACTCCTGCTTGCACAAATTTGGCAAAAATAGGAATAAACGATTTTGATGATCGAAGTCTGAGACCAACCTCTGCCAGGAGCATGTATTACTTATTATTGTTGTGGAGGGATTATATCAGTTGTGGCAACCAATGGTTATATAAAATTATAGTTGCAACAAGGGGGGGGGGGGGGGGGGGGGGGGGGGGGGGGGGGGGGGGGGGGGGGGGGGGGGGGGGGGGGGGGGGGGGGGGGGGGGGGGGGGGGGGGGGGGGGGGGGGGGGGGGGGGGGGGGGGGGGGGGGGTTCACCATGCCCATCCAGGAGAGAACGTTTCGGGTGCTGGGCAAATAAACCCAGGACAGGACGCCAATCTATTACTGGGCACACACTCACTCACACAGACACACTCTATATGGGGCAATTTGGAGAACTCAATTGACTTGATCCATGTTTTTGGACTGTGGAAGGAAACCGGAGAACCCGGAGGAAACCCATGCGGACACGGGGAGAACATGGAAACTCCACCCAGATGGGGATTTGAACCCGGGAATCCCTTATACTGAGAGGCGAACGTGCCAATCACTTAGCCACCGTGCCGCCCCTAATGTCATCTATAAGGGATTATAATAGTTGTGGCAACCATTTCTTATATGGGATTATTGTGGTTGTGGCAACTGTTGTTTGAGGCATTATAGTAGTTATGGCAACTGCTGTTCATGAAAGATTATACTAGTGGCAAACATTGTTTATGAGGGATTATAGTAGTTGTGGCAACCATTGTTTTAGGCGTGGTGTATGAAATAGGGGCTTAATGAGAACCACAAAATGGCACAGTACTTAATATATATCATGTATAATGTATTTGTACGCTGTGGCGTGTTCATTACGAGGTGTGTTGATTATGACACATATTTTTGGAGCCTCCTGTGATGCTCGGGCTGCTAAATGAGAGCCAATTACGATAAAACAAACACTGTGTCAGATGATTAGTGTTGCATCAGTAAACCTCTCCTAATCATTCAGGAACAAAACAAAATCAGACCTCATCTATCGCAATTAGAAGACAGATGATTAATGATGAGGAGTGTCAGAGCCTCCTCCAGACGACGAGGAACTGGACTGTGAACGTGTGCATGAGCTTAATAAACCGATAAATTATGAATAGATGTTCAGCAGGTAGCAGCTGGCTGTCTGCTTCTTATCTTCTACAAGTTGTTCATCAGAGAGCTTCATTATCAGAAGACACGTTCGATAAGTGGTACACTGTGTTTTGCCGCCCTCTGGTGGCAGACGCAAAACATTGCAGCTCTCATAACCCGGTCATGAAGTCACTTCTCCAAATTTAAAGTCATGCTGATGGTATATAATCGCTTTTATGCTTCTGAGTTTCGTTTACATTTTAGGGATTCACATCATAATGGAGATCCAGGTTTAAATACTGATCCATGTGGAGTTTGCATGTTCTCTCTGTGTCTGTGAGATTTCCGTTCGGGCTCTTTGGTTTCCTTCCACACTCTAAAAAGATGGTCTCAAGGTGAATTGACTGCTCTTAATTGCCATTATTTAGTGTATGTGTCTGAGTGTGTGCTCAGTAATCGTTTGGTACCCCAGTCCGGGGTGTATCTGCCCAGCACCCGAATGGATCCAAGTCACACTATAAACTATTTAACTATTTAAAATATTCTAAATTTCAAGGTTGAACATTTTAAGGATATTATTTATTGTTCATTTTTTGACTCTCTCTCTCTCTCTCTCTCTCTCAGGAGCTGGAGAAGCCCAGTCCACCCCAGAAGCCTTTGCCTGCGGACCCAATGGGACGAAGCACTCGGCTGAGTCGGGGCCCTCACACAGCACGTCTCCCTGCCCCCCGCTTTGTTTCAGCTGTGGCACAGCCCAACAGGTCATTTGCGCACTTACATACCACTAGCTATAGTGTTGATAAAAATGTCTGATGCTCTTCGTTTCTTAGTTTATATTTCGATCTTTTACATTAAAGTTATTCTGCAATAAATGACACTGCCGCTTTAGTTTTGCGATTGGACGTCATCCATAAAATAGTGGTGGGGTCAGGAGTCAGGTCAGATTCGCATGCGTCCGTGTTCTAGTTCTAGTTAACCCCCCGAAATAGCAATACAGTCATTAGAATGCGAAGAAATTCAGATATCGGACAATTGACCTTTTGCTGATTTATCCTCAGTGAAGACTCTATTATTAAAGAAAGGACTTTTGGAAAGCCCTGTAAAGTAGGTAAGGTAGCAGCATGGATGGTGAGGGTTGGTAGGATGAGGAGGCAGAGCCAAAAATGTGGGTGGAGAGTCCACCAATGGTCCACATCTCAACTCTCAAATACCTCCACACAGACCTCTAGCTGAACAGGTGCATCAACCTCCCTCCCCACGTTCTCAGCTCCACCGCACCCCTTCCCAGGCGGCGCCTACACACCCACGCCACTGCTACAGCAGAATAAATAACTTTGCAAGGGTCAGAGGGTGTAGTTCTGTGTACTTTTTAACAATAGATTACAGATACATTGTTCATTCCTTTGCTCTCAGCACCAGTGGTGTATACAGCTTGTCAATCTGAGCTCTTATCTTTCACAACAGACCTTCACAGAAACAACCCCCCACCCTGCCGAAGCCGCAGTTCCTAGCAGGACTTAAGAAGCCCAGCAGCTGAAACACACATCTGCTGGACCTGTGCCATTCGGTGGAACTCAGTTTTGCACTATGAAACTTGGTCGGTCCTCATGAACATTATGTCTGAGTCCTGGTCATGACGGTTCGATGGTTTGATCACTTGGTGCTATCAATCACCTTTCAATCGGTGCTATGGGTCAACACTCAGGTACACATCGTACGTTATTTATGTTCAGCCAAAGTGTATTTATTTCTTCACTGAACATTGTGGTGGACTTTACGTTGTGCCCTGATCTCAGTTCAGATCTTGTGGGACGTCACGGCAGAAGAGTTAAAGAGATGGACGTCAATCTGTGAAAACAAACCGTGGACTGGAATCTCGGTGCTTTATGTGGAAAAACAACTGGATTTTTACGAAATGAAAGGGAACCTGATTTCAGAGACCTGTTTTTTTTTCTTTCTGTATGAGTCATTTTAATACTCGTGTCTTATTAACATGAAATCATTTTATGTCTTTATTGTGTAAGTCTTATGCAAAAAAATTCCAAAACCCCGATTCTTGAATTTAACGTTTGGTTGACTTTTTAAATTGTTAACACAGGAAACCTTTAAACATAACATTTGTTAGAGTCGGGCGGCACGGTGGCTTAGTGGTTAGCATGTTCTCCTCTCAGCACTAGGGATTCCCGGTTCGAATTCCCATCTGGGTGGAGTTTCCATGTTCTCCCCGTGTCTGCGTGTGTTTCCTCCGGGTTCTCCGGTTTCCTCCCACAGTCCAAAAACATGGATCAAGTAAATTGAGTTTTCCAAATTGCCCCATACAGAGTGTGTGCCCAGCGATGGATTGGCACCGTGTCCTGGGTGTATCTGCCCAGCGCCCGAAACGTTATCCCCTGGCGCCCCCCCCCCCCGCGACCCTGATATAATAAGATAATGAAGGAAGGAAGGAATTTGTTGGGGTTGCAGGTGTGATCTTTCATTCATTCATTCATTCATTATCTTCCGCTTTATCCTATATTAGGGTCGTGCGGGGGGGGGGGCGTTTTGGGCGGGAAGGGAAGAACGTTTTGGGCGCTGGGCAGATACACTCAGGACAGGGTGCCAATCTATAACTAGGCACACACTCACTCACACAGACACATTCTATATGGGGCCATTTGGAGAACTCAATTGACTTGATCCATGTTTTTGGCCTGTGGGAGGAAACCAGAGAAGCCGGAGGAAACCCACGCGGACACCGGGAGAACATGGAAACTCCACCCAGATTGGGATTCGAACCGGGAATCCCTAGTGCTGAGAGACGAACGTGTTAACCACTAAGTCACCGTGTCGCCCCAGGTGTGATCTGTAAAAGATAAGCATCTGACAGAATGCAGTGGCTCTGGGCAAAAGGCAGATGAGTGAGCTGAACGTATCAGAGATGGAGATGCTGTTGTTCTCACTTCTGCATTGCTTCTCCTTCATCTTCAGCTGCGAAAATGAAGGAGAATGAGTTTATAGGTGACGGTGTGAATAAGGTGGTTTGGACATGAACAGAGGGGAGATGAGGTTTATATTGGCAGAGTGATGCTGAGGATGGAGCCACCAGGCAACGCATGGAGTGAGGGAGGGACATGCAGTTGGTTGCCATGACGGCGAAGGATGCTTAAGAGTATAATGATCTGCTGCGGCGACTTGTAATAGGAACAGCTGTAAAAGAACGATTTCGATATAATGTCTGCAAACCAATCCAATTTCTGCTTTTGGTGGCTTTAATTTAAGTTAACTTAAGTTAAATTAAACAAAATAAAACAGGACACATTTAATCTTTTAAGCTTTGATGCAGCTGCATCACAGTAACTAAGGAGATTTAACCCTTCTAGTTTTTTCTAGTGGTGTGTGGGGTGATCAGTCGGAAGGTTGGGGGTTCAAACTCCAAGTTAATTGAAGTTACCATCATGGGTCCTTGATCAAGGCTCCTTAACCCTTATTGCTCCAGGGCAGCTGTATGGCCAACCCTGTATTCTGACCCCAACCAAGTTGGGATACTTGTAAGTCACTTTGAATAAAAGTGTCTGTTATGTGACCAAATGTAATGTACTGTTCCCATTAGGGGGCGCTACAGTGGATCAACTCCATGTATTTGTACACGCAATCCTTCTATTCACCCAGGCTTTAGACCAGCGTTATGAGTGAATTGAGACGTTCCGCCCCATACAGCTACAGAAATTTAGTGTCTCCAATTTACCCATAAGCATGCCTACTGGAGACCCTTGAGAACACCCACGCAGGCACAAGGAGGACATGCAAGAGGACTTTGTTGTCTTGAGGCCGAGGCACTCACCACTGCACCACTTAACCCTCGTAATTGTTAAAAAAAATGTTAAGTACATAAAACAATTTGTTTTTATGGTTCTAAAAGGCCCCCGTATTGCATCTTGTTTTTGATACATGCACTTGGGGACAGAAACACCAAATTAAAATGAGTTTATTGTTTTTTTTTTATTTTTATCATTTGTCACTAAATGGAAAAAAACACACACACAGCTGTGACTTTATTTCCACTAAGCATTCATAAACACATTCGTCTGAAACGTAGACGGTGTATATGTTTCTATATTTTCTATGTATCACGCACCATCACCTTACTGTGTACCGATCTTCATATTATACTTGAGGTATTCATCATTTTTTATATGAACTGTAAGTACATTTTGTCACTTATACACTCAGAAACCATATACTCATGATTTTTAAAAATGTTCTGGAAAAGAAAAGAAAAAAAAAACTATGTGCAATTTGAAACCCAGTTCAGAAGTAATCACTGAACACTGTTGGTATAATTGTCCTGTTGTTTGTTCGTCACGCTTATTTCCTTGTATTTTTTTTTACCATTTTGAAATTATAGACATGTATCAGTATTTCTATACTTCATTTTGCTCTCGGACCACAAACTGAAAGCTTTTTTTTTTACGTAATGCTTTGATAAACTGGCATGTGAAATAAATGCTGTAATCCCAGAGTTCATGGACAGATTCAGAATCATTACTGAGTAAAGTTGTTAATGACACTGTTGACTGTAGTCGACTGTTACGTCATGTTATTTACATGTAAGTTATCAGTCAAAAGTTTGGACACGCCCCCTTCTTGTTCCCCCTTGTCTTTTATCTCCACTCATGATATAGATGGACTTTGTAGTTTTACAATTACAGACTGTAGCCCATTTTCTCTCCTTGTTTGTAAGTTCCCTATTGGTTCTGGGGTCCTTCTCATTAGAGAACAGAGAAAAGGGGACATACACCGTATGTACTATAGTCCATAAACAGATAGACTACAGTCTGAAATTGTAAAACCACAAAGTTCCAGTGGAACTGAGAACATGGACAATATGTGGAGCAAAAAGAAGGCATGTACAAACTTTTGAAATGTATTGTAAATCATATATATTTAGGGGCGGCACGGTGGTTTCCATGTCAAGTCAAGTTATTTATTTCTATAGCGCATTTTACAACAGTACATTGTCACAAAGCAGCTGAACAGAATGAAAAGCCTTTAAACCCCCAAAGAGCAAGCCGAAGCGACAGTGGCAAGAAAAAACTCCCTTTTATGTTGTTATTCAAGGAAGAAACCTTGGGAGGACTAAGACTCAGTGGGGGACTCATCCTCCTTGAGCGGCCAGGCAGCAACAACAATGTAGGACAGCCATGTACAGACATCTAACAAATAGAAAAACTAACAACTGGAAAACTATATGTGAGTCCATTAGGGGCGTCCTGCAGGACCGCCAGTCCAATCAATATTCAGATTCCATCCATTCCATGTTCTCCCCGTGTCCGCGTGGGTTTCCTCCGGGTTCTCCAATTCCTCCCACAGTCCAAAAAACATGGATTAATATCAATTAAATTCTCCAAATTGCCCCATATAGAGAGTGTGTGTGTGAGTGAGTGTGTGCCCAGCGATAGATTGGCGCCGTGTCCTGGGTGTATCTGCCCCTGCGCCCGAAACGTTCTCCCTTGGATGGGCACGGGGGGGGAGGAAACCTCCCCCTCCCCTCCCCATCCCCTCCCCATGACCCTAGTAGAGGATAAAGTGGAAGATATATATACGGTGGCTTAGTGGTCAGCACGTGTGCCTCTCAGCGCTGGGGATTCCAGGTTCTCCCTGTGTCTGAACACTGTCCGGGTTGTCCTGTTTCCTTCCACAATCCAAAAACATGGATTTAAGGTGAATTGAATGCTCTAAATTGCCCTGTGTGTGTGTGAGTAGGTCTGTGCCCACCGACAGATTGGTGCCCTAGGCCCTAGCAGCCAAAAGGCCTAGCAACCCCCCCCCCCTTATTAAACCTAAAGATAATGGATGAGTGAACGGTGCAGTGCCCTCACTCACAGTCAGAGGCCGTTTGGGACACGGCCTGTGCATTGTATTGGAATTAAATCATCACGTGACCGAGCCGCCCTCGCGCCGCTCAGTCATCCGGACAATCAGAGTCAAACTACGGCAGTTTGTGACGAAGGGAGTTTATTAAAATCAAATTAAATTATGTTTCCCCGCCGCACCCGGAGGACACCCGGGTTGAGCTGATGGTGCACTGATCAGACGCTGGGGTTCGTTTCTCCGGGACTTTGAACAATGGCCGGAGGCTGCAGGTCACGTGGTGAAGTGATGGAGACCGCGCGGCGTGCCGACGCGCACTTGTCCGAGTCGGCGTTCCGATTCGGAGATGATTTCGAGCTGAATCCGTTCGATGGACTGCCGTTTTCCTCTCGCTACTACAAGCTGCTGAAAGAGAGGCAGAACCTGGAGATATGGGAAACGAGGAGCCGCTTTCTGAAAGTTCTGCAAAACAATTCCCTCGTGTTTCTCTCCGGCACAACAAAGACCGGCAAAAGCACGCAGGTGATGTCAGAAATGACTTTTAATAAAATAATACCGTGTTTTTACGCACAGGGTGAAAGTTTACCAAACACTGAGAACCTTAATGAAGCTCACTGTAGAAGTGGAGGGCTAAGTGGCGGCGTTGCCAGATTGAGGTTATTTAAACCCAGTAAAAAGTGCCACATACTGATAATAATCACGATGTAGCTCAAAGTTTAGTAAGTTTATTTTAATACTAAATGAAATATAGCGGTGCATTACATCGGAAAGGTTTCAGGTTCGATTCTCAGTGCGTACAAACCCCTCCTTTCCGTTTGCGTGTGTTTACTTCAGGTTGCCAGTATTGGTTTTATTAATCGATATCCACAGATATAGATTGATGGATAGATAATACTTTATTGATTACTGGGAAAAATTAGGCGGCTAGTAGCAGGTGCATACTAATAAAGACACAGCACAGTAATAGAGGATAAAAAATTAATAAATACAATTGAAATTAAGCCTATCCAAGGGAAATCCAGTAATGGAACAATTCAGAATGAAAAAATGTTCAATAATAAGAAGGCATGTGTAAATATTGTATGTAAAAGTGTCCACAGTGTAAAAGCGGGTATAATATTAAAGTGTCCAGTAGTGCAGAAGAGCCGAAATGTTCATATTGCAAAATGACTAAAGACCATAAATAAGTTACCCAGTATTGTACTGTGTCTACGTTAATAAATAGGACATTTTTGTGCAGATTTCATTCATTTTAACATAAACAATACACAACCAATGTAATATTAAAGTAACAGTGATTCATCACACGTCATGACTAAGTTTAAACTTTGCCTCGACTGTAAAATGTACGCGACCAAGTGCTTTTTATTTTCTTAAAATATATATTTAAGCAATGTTACTCCAGGCGGCACGGTGGCTTAGTGGTTAGCACGTTCGCCTCTCAGCGCTAGGGATTCCCGGTTCGAATCTCCATCTGGGTGGAGTTTCCATGTTCTCCCGTGTCTGCGTGGGTTTCCTCCGGGTTCTCCGGTTTCCTCCCACAGTCCAAAAACATGGATCAAGCTAATTGAATTCTCAAAAATTGCCCCATATAGAGTGTGTCAGTGTGAGTGAGTGTGTGCCCAGCGATGGATTGGCGCCCTGTCCTGGGTCTATCTGCCCAGCGCCCGAGATGTTCTCCCCTGGATGGGCATGGGGAACCCCACCGCGACCCTAATAGAGGATAAGCGGGAGATAATGAATGAATGAATGAATGTTACTCCAAAACAAACTAAAAGCTAAGACATGCTGTTGGGTAACCTTAAGATACTAAGTTTTCCCTTGACTGTATAGTTTGTACCATAGCTGTCGGCAAAATCCCAAAATATCCATGACGATGTACAACTTGATTTAAGATCATCTGAGTGCCACGGAAACAGCCATTGTATCATCAATGCATTGATCTCCATTCATTAAGTCCGTACTTCTCAAATAGTGGGGCGGGCGCAGTGCGGTGCCTGGGGGGCACATAACAAGATATCACAGAGCAAGTGATATTAAGTGTACTGAACAAACCCTCAAGAGTCAACATGGAGAAATATTTAACAGGGATGTCGGAGAGAAAGGCGGAGAGAGACGAAGATAATGAGAGCAACAAAAGTCAACCGAAAGCTAAAACGAGGAAATATGTCGATGCGAATAGCGCTTGGCTTCACTGTAACTAAGGTGGAGACAAAGAAAGACCGGTGTGTCTTCTGTGTTTAAAAATGTTGGCAGAGGACAACGTGAAGGCAAATAAATGAAGGTGTCACTTAAAGACATTACACACCAATCACGCTGATAAACCGCTTGAGTTTTTAAATCGTAAACGTGACTCGTATCTCCAGCAATCATCCCGCTTTATGAAAGCTACCTCAGAAAAGCTGTGCTGCAAAACGGGTGCGATGGAGACATTAGTTAAAAAAAACAACAAAAAGAAATCAGCACAAATTGTTGTGTTCATTTTTGTTTTGTGGGTTAACGTGTTAATATATTGTGCTCCTGAATTAATGTTGCTGATCAATTTGAATTTATTATTATTTATTGATTTCTTAATTTCATTTTTCAGTATCAAATGCCGGTCAGTTCAAAAATGTTTCTAGTTTGAAACCGGATTTCATTCCTTTCTGTTACAAACTAAAAAAACATTCATTTATTCATTTATTATCTCCCACTTTATCCTCTATTAGGGTCGCGGTGGGGTTCCCCATGCCCATCCAGAGGAGAACGTCTTGGGCGCTGGGCAGATAGACCCAGGGTAGACACACTCACTCACACAGACACACTCTATATTGGGCAATTTTAAGAATTCAATTGACTTGATCCATGTTTTTGGACTGTGGGAGGAAACCGGAGAACCCGGAGGAAACCCACGCAGACACGGGGAGAACATGCAAACTCCACCCAGATGGGGATTCGAACCGGGAATCCCTAGCGCTGAGAGGCGAACGTGCTAACCACTAAGCCACCGTGCCGCTTACTAAAAAAAAAAACAAAGTTAATAAAATGATTCTTTGTTCTAAGTTGATCTATATTTCTTTCTTTTTTGTTTTCTTTATTGTTAATAAGGAGACATTGTTATAAAAGAGGTGAACTTATAACAAATTTATAGACAAATGATACGACAGTGGGCGTGTAAAAACACTTTTTCATCCCATTTGGACGTGTGTGTGGGGGGGGGTCAGGCTGAGTGTGCATGTGTGTGTGT